>VUQH01009054.1:2786-22316 GCA_015106775.1 Etroplus canarensis
GAAGAGTGGAACCAGTATAGCTGTGAAAGGGGGGACCAACTCCATATTAATGCCTATGGATTTAGAATGCAAACAGTCTAGGGGATTGACTTGCTTTTGTGTTGAGCCGCCAGTGGTGGTCAGAGGAACTGCGGCTTTTGGAACTTCTACAAGTGCTTCATTTTCATAGTCAAAATGATACATAGCTAGTTCTTAATAAACTTATTTTTGGTAATACATATCATTCGCTAAAAAGAAGTTAGAAGACAACACCACATATATCTTTTTGGCTTCATTTGGAGGCTAGAAAAAACCCACCACTGCTTCAGCTTTATTTTGAAATGCCCTGCGACAAACTGGATACATATGACACTTCATGTTTTAGTGAATCGTGTGAATCATGTCTCAGCAGCTTGTGGCTCACGGCACATCTGCATGTATATCTGCGACTATCCATCCATGCATTGATGTGCATTCAGACATGTGTAGGTGTGCAGATGTCTGGTCTTTTCTACTATTAATTTTCTTATACATTTATGCAGAAACCACGGCTGCTGTTTTCCACCAATTTTCTGTCACTATTAAAAGCGTTTTGTGACAGCTGTCTCAGTACTAGAAGGAAGTATATACGGTATCGATGCCATCAGGTCATGACACCCCCTTCGGATTATCCACAGTGACTAGTGTCCTGTCTGTCTGTCACTTCCTAAATGTTGCCAGATCAGACTCCCCCGCATCACCGGCATCTACAATGAGGGATCTTGATTGTGGGGGAGAAATGGTGTAGGGGGGTTGCCATAGCAACAGCTCATCCCCTGTCTGTCTGTGCAATTTGATCTTGTTTATCGAGTTCTTCTCCCTGTCGGAGCAGCTGCATGGAAACAACTCCTGATGCCTCACGGCCAAAGGAACAGCATCAGATCTGAATAGAAATTGATCAAAAAAAAGGGGAGGGGTGAGAATCCCCAAGACACTCCAGCTACAGTGTTAATTACTCTGTGTGGGCCGAAAGTAGGTACAGTATGGGCTACACAGACTCTACAAGTTTCGGTTGCAGACAAAGTAATTATTGCTGCCATGCACCATTAAGTCAACAGGCAATAGCCAACTCCTCTCCTTTTGATTCGACCTTCTGTCCACAGTTATAAGATCAGTCCTAATAATATAATAATGAGGGCAATTACAACATTATTTCATGTCATGAGTATTTATATGATATATGATGTTATAAAATGCACTGGCAAAGACACTAGAACATTACACCTTTATGGGATTGCTGAACATGTCATTCCAAAATCAGGGGCATTAACTCTTAATGTGGCTATATTGGCTCTTTAAGTTATGTTAACATTGCAGTGTCTGCCCACATTTCAGAGTGTTTATTTTGAAGGATTGTTTTTAAGACTGGCTGAAAGTAAACATAGAGATTAGCCACCTGGAGTGGCCATTTTGCCAACCTGACTAATGAGCTTTATGCGTCAATAAATGCAAGTTGAGCTAGTCAATCTGCATCTAAACGTACATGTTTCGTTACTTGTTTGAGCAAAAAGATTAAAAAAAGAAATTCCTGAGATTGTCCTGGGCTGACATAGGCAGGATTAACCTATCACATTTTTCCAATACTTGGAGAAACCGGAGCTTATGGAGAAAACCCACAAAACTTGGGGCGATCATGCAGGCTTAACACAGAAAGTCCTACCTGGGGTTGGAGCTTTACTGTGAGAGAACAGTGCTAACTACTGAGCTACTATGCTGCAAAAATGTCAAAGATAAAAGCAGCAATGGTAATATTACCATCAGCAAGCTTGGTTACCAATAAACTTTGTCTAAAAGATGGATAAACCTTCCAGGTCTGATGCAACATGATGTTCATTTTGTGAAGTGTGGCCTCGTTACAGTCAGAAAGGATGATAAAGCAGGGGTCCTTTGATGAGGGGGCTACCTTGTGAATGACAAGTTGCAACTGTTTGAGCTGCAGTGTTTCTCAGTTTTTCAGTCAGCTCTACCCCTCACTATTTATTTTGTAGTATTTTTTTTTATTTTGTATTATTATTATTGTTATTATTATTATTATTAGACTAAAAAAATAAGGACAAAACAGGGTATGCTCGTTGGCTAGCAACTTTTTTTTCAAGGGTTAGCTTGTGTCGCTGATGCGGGAAACTGCATGGGGGGGGGAGTCATTTTTTAAAAAGAGATCCAGAAGACTGATTAAAGAAAAATAAAATTTTAACCGCAAAGTGTTTTCTTTGTGGCCTGGTACCAAATGATCCACAGACCAGGAATTGGGGACAACATTCCCTCTAAGCTGCACGCTTGCACAATGATGCCGCATACAGCAAATCTATGTAGCACATATGGGCACTGTCATGACCTCCACCTCCAGGTCAGCCTGTCATGTGTTTTTGTTGTTGCTTTGGTCTGCGTGTTCTCTCTCCTCCCTCTTTTCTTTCTCTCCCTATCGCTCTCCAGGAGGTGTGGCGGCCCTGACCTAATTACCTGCGGGGCTCACCTGGGAGTCCCGGCTGCCGCACCTGTCGCTCATCCATCTGGCGCTGCTCGTCGCCAGATCGTTGAGTGATTTCTAATGCTGCTGCCTTCCCTCGCTTCAGAGACGCAGCAGCTTTTTGCCTCATCGCTTCCTTGCTGACCTTGTTGCCCAATACTACACAAACATTTGTGGGGGAAAACATGGGTCATTCTAAAGCGCTAATGGAATTTGAGCATGTTACTGTAATAGGATGCTGTCAGGTCTTCCAGTGTGTGTGTGGTGAGTGGACCCAAAAGCAGGACTGCAGGAGGCCGGTTTAAACTAAAAGCGATCTTTATTAAAAGCCGTTAATCCACAAATGCAGGTAGTAACAATAACTAAACTTAAACTGCGAAAACTACATGAACTAGGGACAGATTGGAACACTGAGGCATGGGAGCCTGGGGCTGAATAACGCTACTGACAAGACAGAGACATACTGAAGACAACTAGGGACCACAGAGGACTGACGACGTGACAAAGAGCAGGAGACAGGGGAATAAATACACATAGACGGATGAGGCAAATGGCAACAGGTGGGAAGGCAACACAGGTGATAACAATTAGGGGCAGGAAGTAAGACAGACACAACGCACAAGATCGGACAGATACAAAGTAAAACAGGAAGGGGAGAACATAGACAGGGAACATGACATGAGACTAAACTTGACGAGGGGACAGGAACAGAACATGGACTGAAAACCTAAACCAAGGGAGCAAATACAGAAGATAACTGAAAATACAAAAGCCCTAAGGCACTCAAAACCACTAACAGAACACACAGACAATGACAGATGCTACTGTTGCAAAAACTCTGATATTCCATAATAAGCTGTTAGTGGTATTATTGCAAAGTGGAAGCATTTAGGAATCACAACACTTCAGTCATGAAGTGCCAGACTGCAAAGTTACAGAGCGAGGTTGCTGTTGTGCTGAGGTACAGACTATGTAAAGTTGGCA
The DNA here is from genome assembly GCA_015106775.1 of Etroplus canarensis. NCBI lineage: Eukaryota > Metazoa > Chordata > Actinopteri > Cichliformes > Cichlidae > Etroplus > Etroplus canarensis. Next base: position 6,256 of record VUQH01009054.1, read on the forward strand.
ACGCTCTGCTGACTTATTCACTGCAGAGTTTCAAACCTCCTTAGGCATTACCATCAGCACAAAAACTGTACACCAGGAGCTTCATGGCATGCTTTTCCATCTCCGAGCAGTTGCAATTCAACCCTTACTTTACGGAGCAAAATGCGAAGCATGGAGTTGTATTAAGTACACTGACTCTGGACTCAGTAGCAGTGGAAACATGTTGGAGAGAAAAATCATGCTTCTCTATCTGGCATTCTAATAGATGAGTCTGGGTTTGGTGAATGTTACCTGCTTGATTGCACTGTGCCAGCTGTAAAGTTTGGTGGAGGAGGGATAATGTTGTTTTATATGTGTTTTGGCTTTGGCCTGGGCTCCTTAGATCTTGTGAAGGGAAAAATTAATTCTTCAACTTACTAAGACATTTTGGACAATTCTAGCTTTGTAGGAACAGTTTGGGGAAGGTCCATAGAATTTCATAGAATCAGGAACATTTTGTTTTTGTTGTGTTGTACTTATGGAGTTTATTTTGTTTCCTCAGTGTTACCCTTGGCCTTTCTGTGTTTTCCTCTCTCTTAATTTCATGCTTCTGCATTTCAGTTACGGTTGCATCCTGTTTTACTTTGGTAGGTAGGTGTCTCCTGTGTCTTCTGATGAGTTTCGATCCTCCCCTGTCTAACTGTTTCTGTTGCCTCTACAGTATGTTTGCCCCAGCTGTCTCCACCTTCCTAATCACCTCTTGGTTATGTATAGTCCTGTCTTTCCTCTGTGTTTGTCTCAGTGTCTGTTTTCCTCCCAGTGTGTTTCTCTTCATGTTTTCCAGTGCTCTTTGGATTTAGTTGCTTCATTCATTTACTTATTTTATTTTTGGTCTTTATTAAGGGTGTGTTTGCAGTTTTGCTCAGTCTACATTTGGATCCTCATTCGGACTTTTTACATTCATGACATGTGGTTGGATGCGTTTGGCATGGAAGAATTTGACTGGCCTGCACAGAACCCTGACCTCAACCCCACTGAACACCTTTGGGATAAACTAGAATGAAGATTGCGAGCCAACATCAGTGTCTGACCTCACAAATGCTCTTCTGGATGAATGGGCAAAAGTTCCCACAGACACACTGCAAAATCTTGTATAAAGCTTTCCCAGAAAAGCAGAAGCTGTATTAACTTCAAAGAGTAGACCAACTCCATATTAATGCCAATGGATTTAATATGGGGTCTTGTAGGTGTAATGTGTGGGTGGCCCAATACTTTGTTCTACATCCTTTATGTGCTGAAGTTGTGCAAAATGACTCACAAAAGCTGAAACAAAAGCTTCTTGGACTGCCTGTTAGTATAATTAACTGCACAGCAAGCCAAGATATTTGTCAGATAATTACAATGAAAATGCACCAACAGCACACACACACACACACACACACACACACACACACACTGGCGCCAGTTCAGTAACCCCTAACTTAATGCCTTAGCAAAATCAAAATAGGTGAATTATTAAAAATTCACCACTTCCTACATTTAGTATGATAGAGAAAAGTAGCTATGGAGACCAAATCAGATTTTTTTTTTTTTTTGTGGCAGGCAGTAAACATGCTGATTTATGGAGTAAATTTGGACATTTATAAGAGTGTATGGGGAGTGGGTCACTTAAAAACACAAAGGACCCTTGTCACTAAAACACACTGAATTTTCTGGAAAACAAAAGCAATTTCCTCTTTTCTATTCAATTAGTTACTTTTTCTGTTAATAAAACTAAGCAATGTCACTTAAAATAAGATATCTGTATTGTCATAGTTAGACACTGGCAGAAAGTGGTTAATGCTTCACTAAGGCATCAATTCTCAAACACTTTTTGGCATTCCCCACTTCAGAAGCCAAAAAAGTTTGCACCCCACACCAGACAAAAATGCACGCCCCACACCCCAGAATTTTATCAGCAACTAACAGTAAAAAATGATCCACAGTGAATAAATATGCATATTATCAGAGCAATAGCATCAGCAAATGTTTGCTTGTTTCTTTTTCATATAAAAATCACATGTATCCACCGTAGGTTCAATTAATATTTTTCACCTGGTTGTCTGCGCCCCACAGTTTGAGAACCAATTCAGTTCAGTTCAGTTCTATTTTATTTATATAGCACCAATTCACAGCAAAAGTTGTCTTAAGGTGCTTCACACTGTAAGGTAAAGATCCTACAGTCTTTTTCTTCTTCTTCTTTCGGCTGCTCCTGTTCAGGGTCGCCACAGCGGATCATCTGCCTCCATCTCACTCTATCCCTTGCATCCTCTTCCCTCACACCAACCCTTTGCATGTCCTCTTTCACTACATCCATGAACCTTCTCTGTGAAGCCCCAATAATGAGAGACAATGCCCTATGAACCACTGCACCAAGTGTAGCTTTATCTCTTTCAGCAGAGCTTTCTTTGCAGCATTTTGATTTGTGCAGTCTCTCCCTAACTCAATAGTAAGATGTCTGCTTGAACACTGATGTTCTAAGGTGTAATCTGAGGTGCGTTAATTGGTGATTTTGGAGGCAGGTATCATTAATGAAGTCACTCAGCAGCAGAGGGAACTCTTGATCTCCCTTTTCCCAGGAATGTCCTCATGAGAGTGAGTTTCATCATGTTTCATGTTTTCCCCCAGAAGTTGTAGAAACTTATTAATATTGAATATATTCCAGACTGACTGACCTTCATATGCCAAAGTAACAGTGGACTGTTGTTTCTCTTTATTAAACTGTGCCTTTCATAATATGTATTGCTGCTGTAGTTAAATAGGAGTGTTTACTGTATATCGGCTGATGGTCTAAAACACAGTAAGAAGGTATAAAATTCCACTGGTGAACTTTAAACCATAGAATGTACAATAACCCTTTAAGACCTACAGGAGCACTGGGGATTCATTTGCATATCTATGTTTAAATACCCGTAGAATTGCAACCAAATAAGATAAAGCAATACTCCTTTTTGCATATAAAACTGGAGGAGTTACACTTGCATATCTTGCATTCAACGTGCCCCAGAGTGCTGTTTCCTTCCACTAAAGAGTTTGCAGAAATCAAATAAAAAGCGCACACACAATAAAAACATTATAATCCAGACGCTGATCCTTTATCAAGCTAATTAGCTGTTCACAGCACTTCCTACATTGGAATATGTCATCACATTGCCAGCATGAACTATCATGTGGTTTTCATGTGCGCTACTCACTGCTACAACAGGAAGCGATGTCATTTTGCCAGGAATTGTAGGCCTATCACAGCTCCACTTCTGCCAGTGAAAAGTAATGTTTGACTTCTGCTATATACATTTCTAGGACACTTAGAACTTTGATTGCACTATTGGAAATATTTTATTTTAATGTAAATGCTGTATTTTTGCAAGCCATGCACAATATGCATTTCATTTTCATTTTTGGTACAGTTTATAAAAATGAGTGTACCTCAAAAATGAAGTTATGAACACACTCAAAACAAATTTTCTATTGTTTGAAAGGATTTTGCACAACTATTTTTATAGCTATTACATTTCTGTATCTAGAAAAATATGTGCAAAAAGCACGATTTTCAGTGTCTTTGTGGTTTATTGCACTGAGCAATTTATTTAGTTACTATGGAAAAATTAAATATATAATACTAAAATTTAGGATATAAATGCTGTATTTATCTGGAGGGGATGAATATTTATGCAAACATTTATTTCTCCTTACAGATTTTTGATTGTTTGTAAAAATCTGTTTTCACTTTTGACATGAAAGAAGCATTTTTTTTTAAATTCTTGTCAATAAAGCCAGTTTTTATTAACTATGATATAATTTATTAAAGCAATAAAAGGGTGAAAAATCCAAGAAGGGGTGAATATTTTTATAGGTATGCAAAGGACATAAGTAGTTACCAAAATAAAACAGGAAATGAAAAACATAGACACAAGACTGAACTTGACAGAAGACAAGAACACAGCAGGAGACACACAGGAAACTAATAAGCTAAACACAGGCAGGGCTAGAATTGAGCCTCAAACATAAACAATGAATACGATAAACAAAAACCAGAAGTGCAAAACAAAGACCCAGGATTATTGAGAAACTGGAATATGTTTCAGACAAGAATGGGACAATAGTCCTCTCCCAAAGGTCCAACAGCTGTTCTCCTCAGTTCCCAGATGTTTACAGACTGTTAAAATAAGAGAAGATGCTACACAGTGGTGAATATGGCCCTGTTTAACTTTTTTTTGAGACTCGTTGCTGCCTTCAAATTCAAGATGAGCGTGTATTTTTCATCAAATAGTAAAATGCCTCACTTCCAACATTTGATATGTATTCTACTTTCTTTTGTGAATAAAATATTGGTTTCTAAGATTTAAAAATATTTGCATTGTGTTTTTTTATTTATATTTTACACAGTGTCTCAACTTTTTAGGAACTGGGGTCGTAAATTAAATATGTGACTTGTCAATTTAATGTAGTATTTTTGATTTAAAATGAGCCAAAACATAGATTAGTATTCTATACCGTACCATAAACAATCTGTCAGTTATTTTTATCTGTCTTAAAAAAAAGTTTTCAATTTGCCAGTAATTGCCATCTCATTGGCCTGCACGTTTGGTGTAAACACCTCTATTTTACTCTCCCAATATTTTAATAGGATTTTCATGGCATTCGTGGCCACAATGTCAGAAGGTCTCTCATTTGAGAGTTCACCTGAACACAAACAAAAATTAGTTTGGGCAAATGCAGGGACGCTTCTCTTGTAGAAGCACTGAATTCATTATAGGAAAGATAGGGTTTTAATAGGAAATCATAATACAAGTGTCGAGGGCAGAGGGAGTTAGCCGAGGTTAATTTCATTCTCTCCTCCCTCTCTGGCAGCAAAACGCTATCTCCGCTTGCACATTTAAAAGGAGGAGTAATTGAATCATTTGTGTAGCAAAGGCATTTGAAGGCCACACTTTTTAAAACCAAAGAGCATACAGTAGGGACTTCTCAGAAACGCAGTGTTTCAGAAAGCTGCTTTTTAAGGGTATGACAGGAGTTAAGTCACCATGATTGGTTCTCTTTCTTGCTCTAACACAGGGAGCGCAGATTTGTATGCAACACGGGACACGTGTCTTAAGCAGAAATGGACCAGTCATGTTAAAAGCAGCTCTGGGTCACAATCATAAAATCATGCTGCCCATTAATCTCACGTAGCCCTGACAGAGATACCGCGATAACATGAAAAGTACTTTGGTGCTTCCTGCGTATCTTCGATCTTCTCAGAGAATAAAAAGAAAGCCATTATTGGTTCATTTGCAGTCAGGACCAACACTTAACCCCACAGTACTGCAGTAAATTTCAGACGTGGTCATTCTGATTCCAGTACTCCAGAGAACTGAAGTGAGATAATAAATGTCAACTTCACTCCCCTGTCTTTTCCAACCTGTCACTCCCAGCATCATGTTAAATCCATCACGGCGTGTCTCTTTGGAAGTCACATTTAAGGTGGCCAAGTTTAAACAAAAGTTTCACTGCAATAAATTCAAGTGATACTTTTTGGTAAAGAGATTAGTTTCTGAAAAACGATGCCAATTTCACTACACATTATAGAATGTATGCCCTTAAATGTAATTTGCAACGTATTAGATGAGTCAAAGCAAGTGTGGTGAAATACTTCAGATCTGTGAATGAATGTGACTTTCATATTACGCTGTTGCCTAAAGACTGCGAGAGTCATTTTGATGGTAATGTTTTGTCTGGCAAATGGCAATTATTATTAGTGACTTATTTCTCATCAAGTTAAAGTGAAACACAGTAAACAAGTTGAAAATATATGAAGGTACAACTGCATCAAACATTGTTTTTTGAAAACTGCATCAGAAAAGGCATTTTTTTCTGCCGCCTGCTTTCCCACTTCTGAATTCAATTCAGTTCAGTTTTATGTATATAGCACCAGCTCACAACAAAAGTCACCTCAAGGCGCTTTACACTGTAAGGTAAAGACTCTACAGTATTAGAGAGAAACCCCCAACAATCAGATGTTCCCCCTATGAGCAAGCACTTGTCGACTGCGGGAAGGAAGAACTCCCTTTTAATAGGAAGAGACCTCCAGCAGAACCAGGCTCAGGGAGGGGCAGACAACTGCCTTAGCTCTTCACATTATAGATTCAGCAAGATGCTGGAAACATTCCTCAGGGATTTTGGTTCATATTGACATGACAGCATCACACAGTTGCTGCAGATTTGTCAGCTGCACATTCATGATGTGAATCTCCCTTTTCACCACACCCCAAAGGTGCTCTGTTGGACTGAGATCTCCCGACTGTGGAGGCCATTTGAGTGTTGTGAACTCACTGTGATGTTCAAGAAGCCATTTTGAGGTGATCTGAGCTGTGTAACTGGCACTTTATCCTGCTGGAAGCAGCCATAAGAAGATGGGTACACTGTTGCCATGAAGTTATAGACATGGTCAGTAACAATACTCAGGGAGGCTGTGATGTTTAAATAATATTCAGTTGGTACTAAGGGCCCAAAGTGTACCAAGAAAATAGCCCCCACACCATTACACCAAGAGCAGCAGCAGCTTAAACTGTTGATATAAGGCAGGATGGCTTGATGTTTTCATAATGTTTATGCCAAGTTTTGACCCTACTATCTGAATGTCACAGCAAAAATACAGACTCATCAAACCAGACAGCTTCTTTTTGCTGTTTTGGTGAGCCCATGTGAATTGCAGTCTCAGTTTCCTGTTCTTAGCCTACAGGAGTGGCACCTGGGGTGGTCTTCTGCTGTTGTAGCCCATCTGCTTCAAGTTTCAGCATGCTTTGTGTTCAGAGATGCTCTTTTCCATACCTTGGCTGGAGTGAGCTGCTGTTTGAGTTATTTTTGCCTTCCTATCAACTTGAAGCAGTCTGGCCATTCTCCTCTGACCTCTGACACCAACAAGGCATTTTCACTGCCACTAACTGGATATTTAAGCCAGTGTACATCAAGCCTGGGTAATTGGGAACGGTTGCGTCAGGAAGGTTGTCCAGCATAAACTCTGCCAAATCAAATATGTGCATTTCTTATGTGATTTCCATAATGGGTCAGCTGAGGCCTGGATTAACAATGACCGCCTCAGGTGCCGTTAGCCAACAGGGTACCAGCGGAAACTGTGCTGCTGTTGGCCAAAGACGAAGAAGAAGGAGAGGACGAAGGTATGTTAGGAGGCAGAGAGAGAGTAGAAAAGGCAGGAGGGTGGAGGTGAGAGTAGGGATTTTGAATGTACTGTATGGACTGTGACTGGTAAAGGGAGAGAGCTGGCTGATATGATGGAAGGAAGGAAGGTAGATATATTGTGTGTGCAAGAGGCCAGGTGGAGGGGAAGCAAGGCCAGGAGAATTGGAAGTGGATTCAAACTGTTCGACCACGGCGTAGATAGGAAGGGAAATGGAGTAGAAGATGAAGGAGAAGACTGGTTTTAAGAATGAAACTGTATTCTGGTTATCTAAAATTAGATTCACATGCAGCTATCCACACTTAACTTTTTTACTGTGATGACTACAGCACCTAGGTACATGTAGAGCGCTTCATTTGGCCGCACTTGATAGTTGTGAACACACTTATGCAGTCAAAATAGTACAATTTCTGACACAGCAACAGTTCCTGCAGTGAAACCATTGGGAGTCAAGTAGCTGTGCTCAGGGTGAGTCCAGCACCACCAGAGCTGCTGTGACACATTTATTGTCAGTTAAATAATCTTTCCTCTGGAAAAATCACTATATTGCTTTTACTACAGGGAGTTTTCAGTTTAAATGCAGCAATATTTGCAGTTTCATTGCCTGCCTGAAACCTCTATATAGTCTTAAAGTGGATCTATTCTGGTTTTCCTTTTTCACACACACAGACACACACATATGACAATGACACATTTTCTTGTAATTATTCCTGTGTGCACAGTAACAGTGGATTTTAAATCAAGTCACTGTAGTGCAGACTTTCACCTTGAATTCAAAAGCTTTGACAAACATATTGGGTTAACAACTTAGGAGTAGCAGCCATTTTTATGCATAATCCCACATTTTTAGAGGTTCAGATTTAGTTATAGCTTAAGGTAAGGGGTGTGGCAATTTCAAGTGAAAGGTGTGCCAACATGGACTTAAATGCCACTAATTCAAGCCTCTGAACTGGACCCCTCAGCCCCTTTTCTGTCTTTTCTTTCCCCTCACCCCCATCCGGTCAAGGCAGATGGCTGCCCCTCCCTGTGCCTGATTCTACCGGAGGTCTCTTCCTGTTAAAAGGGAGTTCTTCTCACCCACAGCTACCAAGGGCTTGCTCATAGAGGTTCATCTGATTGTTGTTTTTCTCTAATAGGGTCTTTACCTTACAGTGTAAACCACCTTGAGATGACTTGTTGTGAATTGGTGCTATATAAATAAAACTGAATTGAATGTTTCTGGTGTAGGTGCCTTTTGGAGCATTTTAAAGGAAATACCTGAAAAATAACTGCTGTCCAAGAAGTTTGCAAACCATTTCCTATGAGTAAAGTTCCGGTATTTAATTTGTATGAAACTTTGCACTAATTGGCATGTACACTATATGGACAAAAGTATTGGGTCACCAACACATTACAACTGCAGGAGTTTTCATGAAATTGCATTTAAATTCCATATGCATTACTATTGGGTGGTTCCCCCTTTGCAGCTAAAAAGGCTTCTATTCTTCTGGAAAGGCTTTTTACAAGATTTTGGAGGGCACCTGTGGGAATTTTTGCCCATTTATTCAGAAGAGCATTTATGAGGTCAGACACTGATGTTTAATGCAATAGGCTGGCTTGCAATCTCCATTCTGCTACCCCATCTAACACATTTATTCCAAATGTGTTAGATGGGGTTTAGGTCAGGGCTATGTGTTGGCCAGTGAAATTCTTCTACATCAAACTCATCCAGCCATGCCTTTATAGACCTGTCTTTGCACACTGGGGCTCAATCTTGCTGGGACACAATCTAAGGCTAGGATTATGGGACTCGCCCATGGAAAGCTACCAACATCCCAGATGAGTAGTCAGTGCCATTCTTTTTTAAGACCACCTTGGAGTCCACTTGGATGATGCATGTTTTGTGTCTGTAGAGTCACAGCAAAGTGGAGGGCACCCACACAGAGGCTCATGCTCACCCTCTGGGGTCTGTGGACACTGGAATGAGACTGTGCATTTTCCTGAAAGCGTAAGGTGGACTTGCAGTCTGTCTGAGCCAAATGTCAGTTGGTTATATAGCCCTATTAAATAAGGAGTGACTGTGCCATTCTCTAAGTTTCTCAAACAGGCTATTCAACATTCACACCCACTTTGCGGCACTTCTTATGGGAACAAACCTATCAGTGTCTCATACACCAAAGAGCTACCCACCTCAAAAACCCTTGTTTAATGCCTTGCAAGCACTATTGTTAGTTTCAACAAGGAAAGTGTAATGACTGTGTTTTTCAAATATTTTGTCCATCACTGTTCGTACTTAAATGCATGAGAGTGGCATCGTTCTTTTCTTGTATCTCTTGGCAAAGCGAATAAGTGCACCTCTGAAAATGTCAAACCAGTTCTTTAGCTGCTGTACATCTTTTCAGCACAGCCAGGCTCTGCCCTGCTATTTCATTGCTTTACAACAGTGCAGTGAGCAGCCAAAGCAGACAGTATTTTTCCAGTGAGTTTTCATTTCAGGCACAATTCTTGCCAGTAGGAAATATGCTCTGTCACTTGAATTTTTCTGAAAGCCATGGAACTGCTGCAGTGTGTTTCCTGAAAGCGCTCATTGTTGACAATGAGCAAGGTTGTCTCAATGGCATCGGTGAATGAAGTGAAAATGCTCAAGCGTGAGTCAGCATTGCAAGGAGACACAAATCTGCAAGGTTAACTCGACAAACTACAGATGCTTTGTTGCAGTTTATTCCAGTGCAGTCTACCACAAATCAGCAAGATCTGACGTAAAGTTTGACTTTAGACAGAGTGCAACTTTACAACTTCAAACGAGGCCCACGAAGTGCTACTGGATACTTTCATGCACCTGACAAAGTGAAGTGAAAGGCACTAAGCATGTGATCGCCTGATTCCGCCATATCGTTCCTGTGACAGTAATTGGCAATGAAAGAAAACGTCTCAGAAAGCAAAAAAAAAGTAGTGAAGATGAAAATAAAACATGTTCCAAAAAACTGTGAAGTTGGAATTCATAGCTTTGAATGTGAAAAGTAGTTTGATGACTAAGTTTGAGTGGGAGCTGAATAATAAGTAGAAGGAGTATGAGGAGGAAGAGTGTTACTTTGGACTGTTAAGTTGGCATATTAGACACACTGCAAGGATTGTAGAAACTCTCTTCTCTACATTATCTGGCTTCTTGCCCTTTTTGAATGGGAATGAACCCGACTGTTTACCTCGAATTGTGTTCTGAGAGGATTTTGCAGAAAGGTTAGGTTGCAGTTTTATCCTCGTTTCAACATCACCTTAAGCGAGTAAATAAACCTCCTCTCTGCCAGGCGTCCCTCGGCACATCTAATTCCAGCACTTTTGGAGGGAACACCAACAAGCAATAAGCGTCGTGATTGAATGGTGTCACACGTATCAAATGATGAGCGCCTTCATTCCGAGCCACAGCATCTTCCTGTCAGGCGCCGCTGCTCGCTCGCACTCAAGTTTAGCACAGCCTCGAAAGTGTTTTGACAGTTCCGCTAAGAGTGCCGACGGATAGCAGACGAGGACGGGATGGCGTCATCTATTCGCCCATCAACAAGCTGACACTCAGGACTCATCAAAGCGTCGCAGCTTCGCAACCATGGTGTGACAGAACGACACAGGCTTATGTCGGCGTGTCAGATTTAACACAGCCGCTTTCCAAGAACAGGCTGCGAGGGGGGAAGGTCGGGCGACCCGGTGACCTGTTCATCCCAGAGCAGTTGTTGGACAATTGCGGTTTGAAAATACAGTGCGCGGCCCCGTAATAATACCCTACGTCATTCCAGCCTGTCGAAGTGACACCGTAGCGTTTTGTAAGCACTGATGAATCCAGTTTTATGTGCTGTGATAACAGCTAATGTCATGCCTGCAGCAGAGGTTTGCAAACTGGGGCACAGAGAAGGGAGAAAAGTAAGGTAGAGACGGTGAGAGGCAAGTAATGGATGCATGCTGGTGTTGTGATTTGACCTACAATCAGTGTGTTCGCTCAGCTCATCGAGGCATTTTGGGTGTTTTAAAATCAGCCACACACACATGCATACTTTTGCATCATATACTAAATATTTATTAGAGTGATAATAGTGCTGGATACACATATTTGTAGATTTCATGTGTCATACTTCACAAGGATGATCAAATCTTCATGATTAACAAACCATAAATCTGCTTAGAAATCGCAGAACATACGAGGAAGCCACCAACCTTCAACATGTATAGGTGTGATGTTAGCTGAAAACGACCAATCAGTGGACTGATAGCATTTTAAATAGTTCATCTAGGCACCTGTCCTGTTTTGAAGGCCCACAAAGTCCACGGAGACAGTGTCTCTTTAGGACCTTTGAGTTTTTCACTTTGTTTTCACTCACTTTTTACTTTCACTTTGCTTCGTTGTTTGGTTTAGCCACTGAAAGGTGCTTGATTAGCTCTGAGTCAACAGTAGCCGCGCGCACTGAAAAATTCCAGTGGCCCTTGGCAAACAGTGTCAGCACTGTTGCTCAAAAAAAGTAATATCACAGTAAACCATGGTTGACAGCCTGACGTCATCTCCTGGGTCAAAACTGGTCATGGTACGACGGGAAAAACTGAACCAAAGATGGACGGATGTTGGCGTTGTTTCTGTGTAGAACAGAAATCGAGTCAGACCGTTTCTTACAAAGTGAAAAATTTAGAATCAAATAAAAACCAATTATTTTTAAGTAACAGCTAATCTGATTAGAGCGTGGTTGTGAATGGACACATGTTATCTTCCCCACGTACAGAGATGAGGTCATCTAAATTCTGTCTCATTAGTTGCGTAGTTGCGTGGTGATGTCACAATATAGCCACTGGGACGCTATCTTTTCCATTTGAAATGAATTAGCTCAGTAGGATGAGTAATGTGCTCAGGAGGTTGTGAGTGTGAGTCACCTCTGAGGTACAGTCTGTTTTCTTTCTATCGTGAATGTTTCGTTTATTTTGTTTTATTCTAATCAGAAAAGAGGTGGTAGAAAATAAATCTGAACCAAACTTTTTTTTGCTAGAAAGACTAACAACAATGTCCCGGTGACATTTAAGAAGTACCTTGAACAATTGTTTCAGGCAAAGTCAACAGCATCAGCTCAACTTTTGTTTTGGAACTGTTTTTCAACCATGACCAGACATCAACAAAAAAACACCTGCTGATTGTTTATTTAATGTCAAAATGTTTGCTGGGATATTGCACATTACTCATTACTTTTTGAAAAATGAATGCATTCCATGTCTTATTCATCCCCCGTAGACAGTCATTCATAACAGTATTCAGTGCAATTCTGTGCATAGGCTCTCCTAAGGACCAAGCAGTGCCAGAAATTCACCTTTAGCAGCAGTGTGCAGTTCTTTCTGGACTGTGCACTGTTTGCACATAATTCTCCTTTTGTGAAGTAAAAATAGTAGTAATGTTTATGTCTCCAGTCTTTAAAAGCTATAGATTATTCTTCATAGTTTTAACATTTTTAACGACTGAAAAATTTATTTCATGCAAGTAACAACATAAATGTTTGATTAGTGACTGTAATTTAATTACTAAATGTAAAACAGTAATGCATTAGATCATGTAATGTGATTACCCAACACTGTTTAAGGGGATCCATATGTGATGAGCTGGAAGAGACAAAGTAGGGCCTGGGTTAGTAATCTCCATTCTAGTTCATCCTGAAGGTCTTTGATGGGGTTGAGGTCAGGGCTGTGTGTTGGCTTGTGAAATTCTTCTACCTCAAACTCATCCAACCATGCCTTTATAGACCTGTCTTTGTGCACTGGAACAGAAAGGGGCCTTCCACAAACTATTCCCTCAAAGTTGGAAACAAGAATTGTCCAAAATGTCTTGGTAAGGTAAGCTGAAGCAAGAAAGTTTTCCCTTCACTAAGGAACTAAGGAGCTCATGTCAACCCTAGAAAACTAACCCCATTAGCATTATCCTTTCTCCTTCAAACTTTACAGTTGGTACAGTGCAATCATGCAGGTAATGTGCTCCTAGCTTTTGCCAAACTCAGACTTACTGTCAGATAGAGAAACTTGAAAAAACTACAAAACATGTTTCCACAGCTTTAGAGTCCAGTGAGAGTGTGCTATTTACCTCTTCAGCTGACACCCGGCATAGTGCTCAGAGATGTAGGGCTTGTATGTAGCTGCTCGGCCAAGGAAATTCATGCCATGAAGTTCCTGGTTTTTGTGCTGATGGTAATGCCAAAGGAGGCTTGGAACTCTGCAGTTATTGAGTCAGCAGAGTGTTGGCCACTTTGACACACTGCACATAAGTACTTGACGAGCCCACTCTGTAACTTTACATGGTGTTCCACTTCATGGTTGAGTTGCTGTGGTCCCTAAATGCTTCCACTTTGCATAATACCAATACCATAAAGCCAAAATTTCAGGAATTGAATTATGGTGATACCATATTACAGTGCCATACACAAATTCAGTGCTTTCTTTAGAACAACCCATTGTTCCACAAATGTTTGTTTTGTGAATTGTAGCACAGCCATGTTGATACAGAGAAGGGCCTTTCCCAACTGTTCCCATCAGGTTTTAAGCCTCATAGAATTGTCCACAATGTCTTGGTAAGCTGAACCATTAAGATTTCCCCTCACTGGAATTAAAGAGCCCAGACAAACCCAATAACATTATCCATCCTCCACCATTTTTTTAACCAGGAAGTGAACTCTGGTGCTCAAGAATCTTTTGCAAGGGTGTCCTGGGGTGACATATGCAACATTAACATAGCACGCTTGTCAATGGCAGGAGAAACTGGAGCTCTGAGAGAAGACCTGTGGAAGCACATGGAAACTCCACACAGAAGGTTTAGAACCCAGGACCCTCTTGCTGTGAGATAACCGCTGCTCCACCGTTCTGCCTGACAGTCAGGCGGGTAACATCCTCCTGGCATACTGCAGCTCAAACTCTCCAGTCTAGGGATATTTCTGTACAATACATCTCATTCTCACTCTGTCTCTACCTGACTTGCTGTAATAACCTACTAATAATGCGCATAATCATTCTGCAGAATTTGATTTTTCCCAAATGCAGTCCAATCATACAAACCTGTCAGTTTGTATATTTCTTCATGTTATGCAGCTCCAAACTACAGGTTTCACAGTGTAGACCAAGATTATTCAATAAACAGAGGTGAGAAAAAAAAGGTCTGTGATTTTCAAGTTGTATCATATAAACTGCATATATGTATTTTTCTGCTTTTGTTTTTAGGAATCTTAAAGTGTCAAGCTCTTAAGAACAAAAACACTTTGCATAATAATGAATACAAAACTCAGCTCACTCAGCTACACAGCAGCATTTCAGCCCCGCTGCTCATTCACAGGCGATTTCAGGCATGTTTAAATTTAGGCTGAGCATCGAGCGCTCGCGCTGTACAGTAGATGTCGCAGGGAAGGACTGAAGGCTTCTTTACCATATCAATACCACCATCTAAAGTGCTTTCAGTGCCTGATGTGAATGCATTACCCACAGTTATATCAGTTGTGGTAGGATGAAATGAGAAAATGGTGCTGCTATTTCTGTGTGCATTTGCTGTCAGCTGTATGGAGGCACAGTCCCCTAATTGCTTACCTTGGCCCTTGTGCTGCAGAGACAGATGTGAGAAAAGGTATAATTCAACAACTGGCTGCATGAATGAAATTACTGACTGAAAAATATATTTTTAGGTGCATCTTTCAATAGAATGAAATGCAACGGGCATCACGGAGGGTATTATCTCCACAGTGACAGGCCTGAAGCATTATTTTCTGTCTTGATGAGGAGCAAATCCAACTGAATGTGTACTAGGCTCATGTTTTGGTTTGTGCTTCTTCGACACATCCAAACAAAACACTGAGAGGCATGGGCATGCATTAGCAACAGCAATCTAATTAATGCCATGTGTGGAGGGAAAGGATTCACTTGGTAACGTCTCAGGAGCGATGGGATGCCATAAAACCCTGCCTCGCTCAGAGGGGCTTGGGAGTGCCAAGGTCTCTGTGGTTAGCTGTGAGAATGCAAAGTCCTGCGTTTTGAGGGAGTCCACCCTTTGGCTGCAGGTCGTGTGTGGCACAAGACTGCCCTCCGGTGGAAGAAGGATGACTTGTGACAAAAGAAATCAGAACGTTTCCACAGAAATATGTCATTTCAAAAGACCAGTACTGTTTCCAGTAAAATGGATTTGCTGTAGAGTTGATTTTATTCCATAAAGATGAAAGCCACTGAATGAAAGCACATTAGTGAGGGCGACACGGATGTTGCCTCTGAGTATTACCAATCAAGTGCTTTGACATGTGTTCTCTCTCTGCCAGTCACCGTGACAGACTTGGGTTCGAGGCTTGCCTGCAAGACTCCACTGAGGGCAAAAATGAGTAGTTGAAAGGCTTTGATTTTCTTTTAGTAGGTTCTTAAAAGACTGGTACTTTCTAACAGGCTATAATTTGATGCTCAAATAAAGTCAGACATTCAGGCTTTTGTTGAGTTATATTTCAGACAGCAACAAAGCACACTGTTCTCAAGTTCCTTGAAAGAAATGTGAGCGGTGGTGAATATAAAGTTCACTTCCTTCCTGAAAGCCATAGAGATATGTTAAATTTGCTTTGCAAGCCCTCAGACTTGATCTTGATAACACAAGGCCGCAGACTGCGTGAAGTCACTGTTGATACGATATCAATGCGATACATAAAAATGCTCCAGTGCAATACAACCAATACTTTCAAACTCATTATAAATACAGCAAATGTGTTACTTTTGCAAGGCATAAGAAATGAATAATCCCTGTGATCATTAAAGCCAAGGTATCACCCCACTTGAAATGGTCACAGGATAAGGGCTGCTTATGCTTGATCTTGTTTGCAATGGTGATGGACAGGTTCAAAGGAGTCTCAGTGGACTATGATGTTTGCAGATGACATTG
>VUQH01009054.1:22959-36236 GCA_015106775.1 Etroplus canarensis
AGGAGTCTCCGTGGACTATGATGTTTGCAGATGACATTGTGATCTGTAGTGAGAGTATGGAGGAGGTGGAAGAGAGCCTGGAGAGATGGAGGTATGCACTGGAGAGAAGAGGAATGAAAGCCAGTAAAAGCAAGTTACAATATGTGTGTGAAAGAGAGTGAGGCAGGTGGAATGTTGAAGATACAAGTAGTAGAGGTAGTGAAGGTGGATGATTATCTGGGGTTAGCCATCCAAAGCAATGGATGGTGCACAAGAGAGGGGAAGAAGAGAGTGCAGGCAGGGTGGAGATGAGTTTCAAGGGTGCTTTGTGTCAGAAGGATAGCAGCAGGAGTGAAAGGGAAGGTTTACAAGACGCTAGTGAGGCCTGCTATGATGTATAGGTTGGAGGTGGTGGCACTGACGAAAAGAAAGACAGGCGGAGCTGGCAGAACTGAAGATGGTGAGATTTTCGTTGGGAGTGACTATACAAGAGTACATCAGAGAGGCAAGGTCTAGATTGTTTGGACATCTGCAGAGGAGGGATAGTGGATATGTAGGACAAAGGATGTTGAAGATAGATCTGCCAGGCAGGAGAACAAGAGGATGACCACAGCGAAGGTTGATGGATGCAGTGAAGGAAGGATAGGTTGAGATGGAGGCAGATGAGCCAGAAGAAGAAGACAACCAAATTAAAGTCACTTGAGTTGTGATAAAGTATTTTAACAACTTTTATTTCTGTTTTATTCTACAGTGGGGTTTCATTTAGTCAAGCATAAAATGTATTTGTGTTTATTAAATGGACAAAAATGACATAGCAATGGCATCGACTTCTTTTAAATAAAGTAAATAAGATTCATTTAGTTAAGTAAATGAGTCTTAACAAGGCAGTAATCTAAGTAAACAAACACCACGCTAACTATTATTCACATCAAAATGTCCAGTATAACACTTATTAGATTTTATTTTCCAGCTTTTTTAAACCTTATTAACACTTATGCAGCTTTTCTGTCCCTCTTTCCAGTTTCTAGTCTCAGCTGAAGTCAGAACCCACCTTGTGTCTGTGATCTGTCATCATGATGCGTTATTGGGGTGAGATCCCAGGACCTGCAGGGGCCCCTCCCAGTCGCAGCTCCTTTGATTTGCTCCAGCGTGAGTTTCGCTCTGTAGAGATGCAGGACCCTCCCCTGCATCAGCCCTCGGCGCAGCGTCCGCGGCCCACAACGATGCTGGACATCCCCTCTGAGCCGTGCAGCCTTACCATCCACACTGTGCAGCTGTGCCAGCACGTCCGCCGCCTCAGAGGTCTTCTGGCAGCAGCACAGGCCCAGGCACAGGGTCAGAGCTCAGCATCCTCTGAGGGTGGCAGCAAGCTGGACGAGGCTGACACCAACCTGCCGCTACGTCCTCCCACCCCACCTGTCATGCCAGATGATCTGCTACCTGTGGACAGCAAAGCCCCCCGACAGCCCTTTCAGCTACGCCACAGCGATCCTGAAAGTGACTTTTATAAGTAAGTTTGAGATTCGAGTCCTCTTTTCTAAATAAACCTCTTTATCAATTAAAGGTCATCAGTGGGAAATCAGTGACCCCCATCAGAATCAGCTGATTTTTGTAGAGGGAATCCCAGCTAGAAGATGAGCCTGCTACAAAAAATGTAGTTAAAAGGAGACCTTTCATATGCTATAGCTTGTTTTCACCACTCACCTATCCCACATGTAGATATGACCCTTGATATATTCCATGATACTGATGCTTAAAGTTGGTTATATAAAAAAAAAGAAGTGAAGAGTGAAAACAAGATTTGGGCTTTATATTGTGACATTTGGAACAGGCGTAAAATGGATTTTGCAATTTCTAATAGATCTTAAATGGGTTTCTCAGCCCTAAAAATGACATGTGGCTATCTCCTGTTCAATGTACCTTTGGCTGCTTCCTTGTATTTTCCTCAAGGGGTCACCACTGTGGGTTAATCTGCGTTGGTAATTTGGCAGAGGTTTAACGCTGGGTGCCCCTGATGATGCAACCCTCTGTGGTGAGAGTGGCTTGTGTCCCTGTGAATTAAAAAGCTGCACATTTTGACCCACCCCTTTGTACTTAGAAGAGCTGTAACTTGGAAAATGTTCTTAGTAAGACAGTAAAAGAAGGTTTTTCATAGCTTCTTTAAAGTTATTGTACAGAAAAAAAAAGCTGACTGTGAAGGGGTCAGGCGGGAGCTTTTTCAGATCTGACTGATTTTTATATGGAATGACCCTTAAAGAATCTAAAGCATAGATTTCTATATATTCAACATTTCTCAGATAAATCTCAGGCAACAGTTATTCATCTCCTTCTTCTTCCATCTTCAGAGGTAAAGGTGAACCTGTCACAGAGCTGAGTTGGCCCTCCTGCAGGCAGCTCCTCTATCAGTCAGTAGCCACCGTCCTGGCTCATGCTGGCTTCGAGTCAGCCCAGGAGAGCGTCCTGGAGACGCTTACTGACCTGGTCCATGAGCATTACCTGCGCCTCACCCGCCTGCTGAGGGTGGCGGTGGACCGGGAGGCTCGGCTGGGGGCCAGTCCCTTCCCAGACGTGGTGGAGCAGGTGTTCCACGAGGTGGGAATAGGCAGTGTGCTGGCCCTGCAGCGTTTTTGGCAAGTGAGGATCAAGGACTATCACAGCTACATGCTGCAGGTGAGGCTGGGATTGGAAATAGAAACTTCAAATAAATACAGCAAGACTATACATTTTACAGCCTCCATAGCTTTATGGTAATGTCTTCAACATTGCTGGCTGTTTCAGGTCAGCTATCTGAGCATTTTTTCTTTATTAAATTTGTGCAGAGAGAAAACGCTTAACAGTTTTTATTATTGAGTGTTCCATCATCCAGGCTCCTACTTTACAGCAGAAAAATCTTCTTCCTACAGCTCAGTAAGGATCTGTCAGAGGAATACGAGCGTTTGGTGAATCCAGAAAAAGCTCTGGAGGACTCCAAGCCTCCGAGGATCAAGGAGGAGCCCGTAAGCAACTTCTCCTTCCCAGTTAGTGAGCAGCCCGAGGCTGACCTGGCCTCCGGGGACCAGGCTTTGCCTATGGGGGTCCTCGGGGCCAACGCCGAGAGGCTGGCTTCAGGCCTGGATGGTGACCATTCTCCACATACCTCAGGTAGGATCAGCTGTCCCGATCAAAAGTGTTTCCTACCACCAGGACTGATATGTGGAAACTTGCCAGTTTAGACATTTAGTGTTGGCAACACCTTGTGCCCACAGGGCGTCTAATTAGGCAGCTTCTTATATTCTCAGTAGGTGCTTTAGAGTGAATGACATTCGCAGAAATTTAATAAGTAGCTGAGAGTGCAACTGAATATGCACATCACATTTAAAGCTGCATGTACTGTGCAGTTTTTTACTCAATTTGAAGTTTTCAGAAAAAGACCAATTTACTATCTTCCTGAAAGTTTTTTGAGAAGATTGGTGCCACTTACATGTCTGCACAGTAAATATTAGGCTGCAGCCAAGAGGCAGTAATCTCAGTTTAGCATAAAAGCTGGAATGTGCCTATAGCATCTCACCCATGTCTTGTTAATCTGGACGGAAATGAAGTGGATTACTTTAGTCATGCTCATCTGTTTTCCTCTTCTCTCCAGCCTAAGCTATGTGACTACTAAGTGTAGTTTATTTCAATTTCAGTTTCAAATTTTGTACCTTTATTGTTCTAGTACTGTGAAGTTTGTTATGCTGCACCCAAAAACGATCATCATGCACTCACACATTCACTCTTTATTAAAAAGAATAAATATCTAATCTAGAAATATCTAAATAAAATATCTAAAATCTCTAATCTCTTTCTAAAATATCAAAAAAGTAATGGCATTCATGGTGCATGTAAAAATGTCTTTTTAAAATGCTTGGGTTTGAACCCCAGATTTACATCTTTAAGTCGGCGCTGTCTGCCTTTTCACATTTGCGCCTGGGCCGAGCCGAAGATGAGTTTGCTGGAATCACAGACTGACCTACACACAAGCCAGCATTAGCAGCTTTAACTACTTTCTGTATACAGGACAGCTGTTACAATTAAGTGAAAATATTAGTAAGCATATGCTGCAAAGCTCAGAGTCAAGGTGAGCTCAGGAGGTGTGGATTGCAGCAGGGGTATCTCCCGTCATCCACAGCTTCAAAGCTGTCTATAAGCCAATTCAATTCAGTCTTCCATACGGTGTTAGTTGTTGTATACTGCTGTTTTATTAATAAATGTCATCCCGATGATCAGATGAACAGTGGGGAGGAAGAGCTTCCTTTTAACAACAAGAGACCTCTGGCAGAACCAGGCTCAGGGAGGGGCAGCCATCCGCCACTACCAGTTGGGGGATTCGGGGAAAGAGAAGAGAGAAAAGAGGAGAATAGAGAGGCCGCAAACAAGAAATGACCAAACACAGACTCCAGGAGAGAGGAGACTGAAGTTAATGATACGCAGCAGTGGCATATAAACACATGAGGAATGAAAAGAGGAGGGAGTGGAGGGGATGGCGTCAGTGCATCATAAGAAGCCCCACAGCAGCATAACTAAGGGATGGTTCAGGGTCGGTCCTGATGAAATAGCAATAGAAGCTGTGATATAAAGGAATTATAAAACAAACACAATGGCAATTTTTCCCACAGTTTTCTGCAGCAAGTCCCTCGCTCTGGGAGATGTACAACCGGGTGAAATGATACCAAAGTGCACTGCAAGTTGACGGTGATGATGTCTATTTTGGTGACGCAACAACAGTGAACGTTAGCTAAGCTTGAGTGGGTGACTCAGGTCCTACAGCAATAAAACTGTGTCAGCTCAGAGGGTTTCGAAGCGAGTTTATCAGTACAGGGTTTCTCTTGTCCATTTAAAAGTCTTAAGATGTCTGAAATTGTAATTAGGCTAATTAGCCTTTTAAAATGTCTCTATAAATTCCTATATATTCCCTGTAAATGTGCCGTAGCTATTACATTTGCAGATGGAGTGTTTCAGACTCATAGCTTATAAGAATAATTCTGTAAATCAGGTTTTAAGATATGCTATATGGACAAAAGTATTGGGCCACACCTCTTAATCATTGAATTCAGGTGTTTCATTCAGTTCCATTGCTACAGGTGTATAAAATCAAGAATCTAGCCACCTAGTCTGCCTTTACAACCATTTGAGAAAGAATGGGTCACTCTAAAGAGCTCACTGAATTTATGCATGGTACTGTGTAAGGGTACCACTATTGCAACAAGTCCCTCCTAGATGTTATATGATCACCTGTAAGTGGTATTATTGCAAAGTGGAAACGTTTAGGAACCAGGGCAACTCGATCAGAAAGTGGCCGAACAACTAAAGAGTGGGGTCGCTGGGTGCTGAGGTGTATGGTGCGTAAAAGCGGCCGGTGGTCTGCTGACTCTATAACTGCAGAGTTCCAAACCACCTCTGGCATTAATATCAGTACAGAAACTTGTACTTCATGCTTCATGGCATGGGTTTCCATGGCTGAGCAGCTGTATGCAAGTCTTACATCACCTAGCCTGATTCCAAGTGTCGGATGTAGTGGTGTAAAGCACGCTATTCACTGGACCTTGGAGCAGTGGAAACATGTTGGGTCGAGTGATATCACACTTGACTGGCCCGCATAGAGCCCTGACCTCAACCCCATTGAACACCTTGGGGATGAACTAGAATAGAGATTGCGAGCCAGGCCCTCTTGTCCAACAGAGTCTGACCTCACAAATGCTCTCCTGGATGAATTAGCAGAAATCCCCGCAGGTGCACTCCAAAATCTCGTAGAAAACCTTACTAGTAGAGTGGAAGCTTTTATGTTGGGGCGGCTCATCTTCCAACAGAAAGGCTGGTAGTTCGATCCCTGGCTTCTCTAATCTACATGCTGAAGTGTCCTTGGGCAAGAGACCAACCCCTATGGATTTAGATGTCATAAAAGTTCTGCGGGTGTAATGTGTCCATACTTTTGTCCGTATAGTGCACCATAATTTCATGTCTGCTATGTGGACAAACATGCTGTAGGGCCCTCTGACCTAATACCATAACTGTAGGCATCTGCTGCTTTTTTATTTACGACTTCATGTTAGCCACTAGCAAGTTGGTTTGTTTGGAAATGAGAAATTCAGAAAAGTGTAATTTCCATTTCAAGCATAAGGAGAAGTTAATGTGTGCCATACCACTGCAAAAGCATTCAGTGAATGCTTTTGTTTAGTCTTAATTTTAGTCTTAATTTTTTTTTTAAGTGACATCTGACAATATTGAATTTGATTTTTAATGGGTGCAGGAAATGGATTCTCTTAGTATTCTCACATTTGTCACCTGCTGCTATGTCAGGCATCTCTTGAAGTCAAGTTGTCTAACCTGAGTGAGATTTACTTTTTCAAATGAATGTGAATACATAGATTTTCCAGTTTTGTGGTAGAAAATTGCCCGTGGCTCCTTAATTGCTCTTTCTTTCATTTCTTAACAAGGTGGAGGGGTGGCCAACAACTCCCCTCTGTGGCCTCAGGTAAAAATGGAGCCGCAAGATGGCGAGGAAGGCCAGGCTGCAGCCCACCACCATCACCATCAGCATCACCACCACGGGGTCCTGGGTGGAGACGTGTTTGAAGATGGGGGGCCCATGTCCACCATGAGCGAGTCGGGAGGAGCCATGGGACCCTCACCGGGAGGGGTGGTGTCCGACGGCAGCTACGCCTCACATTCACCAGACTCCATGATGGTCGACGACTTCGAGCAGAGGGCCAAAAAACGGGCGAAGAAGATGTGAGGCTGTGTTTGCAGAGAAACGGACTCTGAACTCGCAGAGTGGTGAAAGCCACCAGCTGTACAAGAATGAAATGTCACAAGAGTGCTGAACTGATGGAGAGGGTCGGGTGTTTTGTAGTTTTTCTCTGTTTCTACTAAATATATTAATGGAGTTTATCACCAAAAGAATAAACATCCTCTAAAGCACCAGTTGTATTAATTTTGGTCATGGAGTGTTTTTCAGCAAATATACACTGACTCTTAACAGTTAACCTAATTAACAGAAGAACTGGAAAAACTAAATCCAAATACAAATTATTTAGTTGAACAGTTTCATAATTCAGCAGTCGTGTTTGCTTTTCCGAGCTATTAAGGCTCTTGCTCCCCACATACCAATTACTACCACCTCCATTCATTATAATTAAGAGATGCTTCAAAAAGAAAAAATGCTCTTCCTCATGAGCATTTCACTACCTGTGATTATGATGTATGTCCGACTTCTCCTCCGTCAGTTCGTTTTACATGTAGCCCGACACGGTGGAGCGATCTGTACACGCCTCACACACCTGTCAACCTGAAGCTCCTCCGCTGAATTAGCATCTGTTTCAGTAATGAGGCCAACCTGTGAAGGCAACACCAGAGGCAATTATGGGTTGGTTGTGTGCATCATGAAGGGCGACATCAATCCAGCCTTAATGGCAAATTAATTAGGCCATGCATAATTTTGCATGTTGAATGAGCAGGCCTGTTTGAATACATGTGATCCACTTTTGTGTGGTCCTCTTTCATTTTCACAATTAGGCAGGTAATTGTCTATGCCTGAGGGAAGTGCTGACGGGGGTCATGTGAACTGATATTCAATTAGCTGCAGCGATTGATTGATGTTTGATTTGTGTTTTCTGCAGTGAAATGTGTCTGAATGGAGCGGACCCAAGTGGAAAACAAAATCAGTATTCTAGACTTATGAGGGAGCTATTAGCATCATTGTCATTAAGCCATGTCACCTGCTTCTATTAAGAGTTTATATGGATTATTTTCTGTTCTGATGTTCTGCTGCTAAGCGTCACAGATTAAGATTGAGAGGGTCCCAGCATTGTCTCTTTAGGTAAGTAAAATAGAAATAATCTATTTCATCTACATTTCCCCCCTGATGTTTGGACACATACATTAAACCCCTTGAATAGTTTGAGGGAGAAAAGTCGTTCATTTGTAGCTGAGCTTGTGTCTTCGCGCGCGTGGGGGTTAGTGGTGTAATGGTTAAGGTGCCGAGCTCAGTTCGAATCCCGGTCAGACCCCCATCATGCCAAGACCCCTGGGCAAGGTCCCCAAACGCAAGTGTGCCTCTGTCCACCCAGCAGTAGAAATAGGTACCAGTAAATACTGGGAAGGTAACCTGCAATAGACCAGCGTTCCATCCAGGAGTTGTTTAAGTCCTAAGTCGCTTCACGCTACAGAAACTGAGATAAGCTCTGGCCTGATGAGCCAGTAGGCTGAGGTGTAAAAAGCCCAACAGACTTACCTTACCTTTGTGTCTTCGCGCTACATTGCAATGTCAAGACTGAGATATGTTAAAGCTGACTTACAACTCCATGTTTTTATTATTGTACTAGCTTCACATCATTCACAGTTCAAGATAAGCTTGTTTTTCTTACACGGGGCCTTGGTGCAGCCCCTCACCATTTTAGGTCCTCCTGAGGCAATCTGTGATCAAGGCAGATTGAGAAACTTCTTCTTGATCTAAAGGTATTTGATCAGCATGCTGCAAATCCAAACTGTGTGTGTACCTTTAGGTGTTCCCTTGTACTGTGTTTTCCCCAAGGGGTCACCACAGCAGATTAATCCGCATTGATAATTTGGCAAAGGTTTTACCCTGGACGCCCTTCCTGAAGCAACCCTCCATGGCAAGAGGGGCTTGTGTCCCCAACTGGAATTGAACCAAGGACTTTTCACTTGGAAGGCAAATGTGTAAACCACTACACTACAGGGGCACATACAAATCCAGACTATAACATAGAATGTGTTGCTTCCCCATTTCACAGCTAGACGTGACATTTGCCAGTGGTATCAACATGAAGGGAAAAATTACTCTTTTCATATGCAATAACTGTAAAATAAAGTTTTTCATGGGACTCTGTGCAGTCCTGTGAAAAAATAGGTACACCCCTTCTAGAACTAACTTTAGCAGCACTAACCTGAAGTAATTGTTTTCTATGTGACTTTCTCAGTGTATCACATCATTGTGGAGGAATTTTGGCCCACTCTTCTTTACAACATTGCTTCAGTTCAGTGGGGTTTGTCATCATGTATTTATGTACAACTCTCTTAAGATCCCATCGTAGCATTTTACAGGGGAGTTCATGGTCAACTCAGTGACGGCCAGGTGCCCAGGCCCTGTGTCTGCAAAACAAGCCCAAATTATCACTCCTCTACCGCCATGCTTGACAGTTGCTATGAGGTGCTTATGCTGATATGCTGTGTTTGGTGAAAACCAAACACAATCTGTGCATTATGGCCAATCATCTCTGCTTTCTCCATAAGTCGTGCAGCTTGTCCAGATGCAGCTTTGCAAACCTAAACCATCCTGCCATGCTCTATTTAGCGAGAAGAGGCTTTCTCCAAAAAGCCATACTTGTCCAGTCATCTTTTAACTGTACTGTCAAGAACTATTTAACATGTTAACTGAAGCCTGTGTAGTCTGAGATGCAATAATTGAGTTTTTTGCAATTGCTCTGAGCATTGCGCGGTCTAATCTTGGGGTGAACTTGCTGGGATGTCTAATCCTGGGAAGATGGTGACCACTGAACTGCCAAAACTTCTTCTTTTACAGAGGCGATCACACTTGCTGATAGTCAGTTAATTAAATGCATTTGATTCACAGCATCTGGCTGCTACTTTTCCTCAAGCAGTAGGGGTGTACTTAGTTTTTCACAGGGCGGCAAGGAAATCTTTTTGAAGTTTTCTCCTCTGAACTATTGCAAAACAAAACATCCAAAGTACCAATGCTTGTTTTGGGTACTCTACATCATTATATCAAATTGGTGCAGGTTTTATATTGAAACTAGTTTTTCATACATTAAAAGTTTGGTTTGAAAAAATCAATTAAATCTGAAGAGTTCAGGTGGGAGGTACCGACCAATGTTTCACGCAAAGACAGAGGACTCCAATTCATGACTATGAGGTGTGATCATTAAATTCAGGAATGCCTCCCAAGAAAATCAGAAACCCTGATTTAAATTTGGCCATCTTCCCTGTCAAGGTCATCTTCTTGTGCACCTCTGGACAGCTTTCAACACAGCTGATATTTTAGCTGGAGTGGGTCTGAAGGTGCCACACTGTTCCTAATGCTAAGGATGACTAAAATTCAGAAATTGAGTGGTCAATACCACTAATTTGCTTCAGTTTGATCTAGAAACAGTCTGATATACTTTGTATTCATTTTGAACTTCCTGTGTTTAAAAGTCTCTCAATCCTTAAATTCTCTGTTGATTTACAGGCCTGTGTGAAAACATTCAGAAATAGATCATTTTTAAAGTTACTCTTAGTACAACATTCTCCTTATTAAATCATTTTTCCACTGTAGGGAAATGCTTGAAACTAAAGGAATGAATTTTATACTTATAAGAAACTAAATATATGGATTTGTTTGACTTATCAACCTTCAGACTGCTGTTCTCATTAATTTCAGATAAATTCAGCAGGGAACATTTAATAACACCCAAACCTCACTGGCACCTGGTTGGGTTCTGCCTTGTACTGCACCTTGACTGTGAAGAGGAAGCCAAGCCATAAGTCACAGCTCTTGATTTATCAGCCAGACTATGTCCCTCCACCTTAATGACCAAATGAACAAGAATGCAAAGAGGTCTACCTGGTACAGCCAGCTGGGTGGAGGCCCTGGGCTTGACCAAGGCCTGCTGGAAGGAATTCTGTCTGTCCTGGGAGCATCTGGGATTCCCTCCAGGAGGAGATGGAGGAGGTTGCTTGAGACAGAAGGGCCTGGGGTGCTCCCCGTTTTGTTACTGTGACTCAGAAACTGAGTAAGGAGAAAGGATTGAGTAAACTTTTAATGGCCGGTGTGAGCAGGAGAAGCGCTTACAGCATGTGATAACTATTTCAATGTAAAAATATGCAACTTAAGGTAGACCCATCAAGCTTATTTCCAGCTCCATATTTTTTTTTCTTGGGTAACCCAGGTGGAAAACAAAATTAGTGCTCCTGACTTCCTCCCAACACTGTCTCTTAACGCGTTACTCTTTAGAATCTGTAATTTTCCCCAGGTATTTAGACACACACACATTTCACTCCTTGAGTAGTTTGAGTTACTCTGCATTTTTATCTGATTGTGGCCGAATAGCTTTGCATGATTCAAATTAACCCTGTTTTCTTATACTGGGCCTCGATGCAAAGCCTCAGTTCATCCTCTGTCTGAAAGAAGTCATTTTACAGCCCCCCCCTTCAACAACACTTCATTCTGATTGGCTGTCCCTCATAAGCTTAACATCTGACTTGGTTATTTTAAACTTTGGCCATGTTTAATATGAGCCTCCACCACTGAAGCTGTGTGTTTTTGCCTGAAATTAAAGAAATGGGTTTGATTGTGGACCAAATCAGTCTAAATGGATATGGGAAGGGCTCAGGTGGGTACTGCCTCAAATGTCAAAACAAGGCCCTTGAACAATGGCGCCGTGCATCAGTCAAATAACAGCTGTAGTCTGTTTTTAAAAACTTTTGTTATGAAAATCCAAAGCTTTGTAATGGTCACCGCTGTGACCGGTGGGATTAAATGCGTTAAAGCTCAGTCTTTTTATACCCGTGCTCTTTCAGTGTGACCCCCCTCCGTTTGTCAACAGCTACCGAGCTGCTTTACGCTGGGGAGAAAAGGTGTAATTACAAAAATGTCATGATGGTTTTGGAGAAGGGGTCTCTGAGAGGGGCCAGAGCGCACCGGGAGCCAAAGAAAGCCCCCCCAAACAAATGATTAATTACCCTGCTGCGTGCAACCTCATTCTTTTAGCATGAAATTTAATCCCTGCAGCTAAGTTGGGAGTTTGTGAGCAGAATAAGGAAGATGTTTAATTTTTACTCAGAGAGTTCTCCAGGGCACCTGTTTGTCTGTCTATCAAAGAGTCACAAGGAAAGTGAAAATAAGGCACGCCTTATAAAATGATGCCGTCATCTGATTTCTCAGAGTTCTATTTATTGTAATCGCACGGGCAATACTTTACATGTGCGGTGGGAACAAATAATATATTACGAGTCAGATGATCATATCAACAGAAAGATGGATTGGCAGACATATAGGATGTGACAGGTACAAAGTGTCCCATGCGGCTCATGCCACTACTGCAGCCCCAGAGATGAGAGAATTGATTGCACAGCGTCAAGAGTCGCAGTCTGAATCGATCAATGGATATTTTCTCTTGGCTGATGTGACTAAGAACATAAAATGAAGCAGGAATCGATTGGATTGCCAAAAAATATAATAATGAAACCTGCAGCTGCGCATCAAAAAAAAAGAAAAAAGAAAGGGAGTCAAATTTAACCCATATTACAGCCAACAGACTGGACGTAGCCACTGTGATGTCACTCATTACATATCTGCTGATTAGTGTTAAGCAACAGACTAACTAGATGTTTGTACCACACAGAGAGCCATATTAAAACCCCAGTACCAAAAAGGTTGAGACGCTATGTAAAATATAAATAGAAACACATCGTAACGATTTGAAAATATCATAAACCAGTATCTACAAAAGAATATAGAAAACATATCAAGCATCTTCTTCTTTTTCCTTCGGCTGCTCCTGTTAGTGGTCACCACAGCAGATCATCTGCCTCCATCTCACCCTATCCCTTGCATCCTCTTCCCTCACGCCAACCCTCTGCATGTCCTCCTTTACTACATCCATCAACCTTCTCTGGGGTCCCCCTCTTCTCCACCTGCCTGGCAGCTCCATCTTTAACATTATTTGTCCAATATATCCACTATCCCTCCTCTGAACATGTCCAAACCATCTCAGCCTTGCCTCTCTGACTTTGTCTCCAAACTTCTCAACCTGAGCTGTCCCTCTGATGGACTCATTTCTAATCCTGTCCATCCTGGTCAGTCAGACAGAATCTCAACATCTTCAGTTCTGCCACCTCCAGTTTTGCCTCCTCTCTTTTCGTAGGTGTCACCATCTCCAAACCATACATCACAGCAGGCCTCACTACCATCTTGTAAGCCTTCCTTTTCACTCTTGCTGCTATCCTTCTAACACAAAGCACCCCTGACACTCATCTCCACCCTGCCTGCACTCTCTTCTTCCCCTCTCTTGTGCACCATCCATCGCTTTGGATGGTTGATCCCAGATAATTAAACTCATCCACCTTTACTACCTCTACTACTTGTATCTTCAACATTCCACGTGCCTCACTCTCTTTCACACACATATTGTAACTTTCTTTTACTGACTTTCATTCCTCATCTCTCCAGTGCATACCTCCATCTCTCCAGGCTCTCTTCCACCTCCTCCATACTCTCACTACAGATCACAATGTCATCTGCAAACATCATAGTCCAATGAGAC
>VUQH01009063.1:1173-17406 GCA_015106775.1 Etroplus canarensis
TTCTTCTTACAGGAGACAGTGCGGTTGTGTGTGTGAACAACCTCGGTGCTCTGTCTTGCCTGGAAATGGCTGTGGTTACCAGAGCGGCCATCGTCTGCCTGGATGTGTGTTTTCTATGTGTCAGTACACTCACTCACATTGATTTGGACCTGTACAGAACATTTAATCAGAAGGCTCTCGGTAGCTGACCTGCAAAGGCCGGATCACATAATGGCAAAGTCGACATTTAGCCTTGAACCTCTTTGTTAGTTTTTTCTGGCAGTTGTCAGCTACTGTTTTAGGTTGGTTTTTGATAGTCGCTTCTGAATTGGCGTGTGGACCACTAATGATTGAAAAGACATTTGTGACAGTGAAAGTACAGGAAAAGCTCATTATTGACAGCCTGATGTTTCTCCAAAACCATCCCCCCAAAAAAAGGAGAAAGTAGAATTTAACTTTCTTTTGATGCCAAACTACTGTAAAAGAGCAGCAGCCTCTTGCTCTCTGACTATGTTCATAATGTGATTTGATTGGCTAGTGGCAGTACTGGAACATTTGATAAAACATGATTTAACTGGCCAGAATGTGATCAGTGGTTCCTTCAGAAAGCCGTAGAGTGGTGGTTTCCAGAGTGATGTCCGGGTCATTCATCACATCTCTGGAGATGGCAGGGGTGTTGCTGACCTTGATGAGAACCAACCCAGAAACACTGAGGCTGTTTGGTAAGTGTTCAAACCCTTAGATTAACCTTTAGGCATATGCACATGTTTCCATGGAGGGCTGCACCAGGAAGGGCATCTGGCGTAAAAACCTCTGCCAAATTTCCAATGCGGATTAATCTGCTTTGGCGACCCCTTGGGGAGAAGACAAGAGAGCAGCCGAAGGTATTCTTTTATATGGAATCAGACAATAATTAGAATTCACCTATTCTGTCCTGTCTAGATGCAAAAACCAGCGCCCCCGCCTGGCCAAACCTCAGCAGTGTGCATGTGAGCAGATGCAGCTGCATCACAGACCCGCACACAAGCGTGCGGCCACAAGATGACAAACACTCTGAAGGTTAGTCCAAAAGGTTTATGTACTACACTGTATAATTATGATATATTACTTAGAGGTTAGTGTGGTGGTTTACACAATTGGCTTGCATGTGAAAGGTCTTTGGTTTGAGCCCAGGTGCAGCCACAAGCCCCTTTCACATTTGGAGGGTTGCATCAGGAAGGGCATCCAGCATAAATTCCCTGCCAAATTAACTAGGCACATTCATCTGCTGTTGTTATCCCTTGGGGGAATACAAGTGAGAAGCTGAATGTACTTACTTATTTGTTAGAGGCTATGTTGTATGTCACTTAAGCTAGTTTAGGCAGTTACATTTATGGCCTTCAACTGCCTACAAGTGCCACCAAATCCACAAAACACCACACCCCTATGAGTCCACCTGAAGGTGTTCGGTCCCCCAGGAAGATAAACCCTTGTGACTCCTTCGGTCTGTGCCCAGCTGAGTTAAGGCCTCTCAAACGAGCCCCTCCTCCACTCCTGGCTTTATGGTTGGGTCCCAATATCCCTGGTCCAGGAGAGGTTTCTCAAGGCCGGATTGAACCCATTATCACAGACGTTTTTGGAACACCTGGGTGCGAGCTGGAGATGGAGCTGGAGATGGTGGATGGGGACAGGGAGTTCTAGGCATCTCTGCTTAGACTGCTGCCCCTGTGACCTGGATAAGTGGCAACCGATGGATGGATGGGTTATACATTACAGCATTATAAATGTAAATGGTCAAAAGTTGATGCCTTGGATGGTCTTGGTGAGATGAATTACCAAATTTGGGTGTTAAATGCACACATATACCTATATATAACTGCTTAAAATCCTCAATAGCTTAACTAATTTATCACATATTGGATAAGCGGAAGAAAATGAATGAATGAATGAATGAATGAATGAAAAATATACAGTCAAATTGAAAATGTACACTTATAGTTTCTGCCATTGTTGTGTAAGACCATCTATTGGCCAGTAGTGGAACTGCAATGGAGGTTCGTTCCTTCCTAAGCATTACCCTGTTTAATGAAAGGCGTATGTTGCTGCTGACATAGATTATGTTTTATTGTTTAGCTCTTTACATCATTTTTTAATTATAAAATAATAAAATAGTCAGCATTTTTTTTAACTTGGTCTTGTTTTGTTTCTGGTAGGACCACTTAGTCCTGTGATGCGTAAAGCCTTGGAGAAGATTTGTTCCACTCTGTTGGAAAAGCAGGAGGAACTCAACTCCCTGGACCGTGCTTCTGGGGACGGAGACTGTGGAAACACTCATGCTCGTGCTGCTAGAGGTAGGAAACAGTATCAGCAGTGGCCAGTGTATCAAAGTATCCTCTCAGCTGGCTTTTAAACAAGGTGGAAATATGCCTTCAGCCATTCAGGAGTGGCTCCAGGGTCATGTGGTCCCCGGGTGCCCCAGACAGCTGCTGCTGGTCCTTGCTGGGTTGGTGCAGGAGAAGATGGGCGGGTCTTCAGGAGCGGTGGGTTTATTGCATCAAGTGGTATTTGACAGCTGTACTATGTTTTAATCAGCACAAGCCCACATACTGACACTCAGCGTGTTTCAGCTGTACACTCTGTTCCTCACTGCGGCGGCTGGCCATGTGACCGAGGAGCGGAGCGATGCTGCAGCCTGGGCCCGTGCAATGCATGCTGGCACACAAGCGATGAAAAAGTAGGGCCTAGATACATTTTCACGTCTGTGTGTATCTTAAAGGGTGTCTTTCTTTTGGTTTTCTGCATGTGGCCACTTAATGGCTGTTCCAGAACTTTTGATCTTATCACATCTGCTTCATTAGCACATTTATAGAGTTTGCTCAGATGCCACGGAAAGATTGACATTTGTTTTCTTATTGTTGGCTTAAAATTTTACAGCAGTTAAAAAACCAATCTCACCACAATCCTCATTTAGTAGATGTCCTGGAGCTTCAAACCACATGAAAAATTAATGAAAATAGAGAGACCAAAATTAAATTTTAGGACTGAAACTATGAGGTTGAGTTTTCCTTACTAAGTTATATTGATTTGAGATAGAATTGGTGAATGAAACTTTCTTGAATGTGAAAAATCACGAGGCTTTCATTTGTGAACAGATGAAAAAGTGTTTTCACAAAACTCTTTGCAGTCCTGTGCAAAATCTAAGAATACTCCATGATTCAATAGCTTGTTGAACTGTTGACGCAGTTTTTTTTAAGGTCCCACCATAGCATTTCAGTCAGGTTGAGGTCTGGACTTTGGCTGGACCATCGCAGCACCTTCATTCTTTTTTCTTTTTGTACCAAGCTTTAGCTGATGAACAGATGGCTTCACATTTGACCGTAAAATACTCTGGTATACACAAGAGTTCATGGTCAACTCAATGACTGCAATGTGCCCAGGTCCTGTGGCCACAGAACAAGCCCAAATCATCACTCCTCCACCACCGTGCTTGACAGGTGGTATGAGGTGTTTGTGCCGATAAGCTTGAGGTGAATTTGCTGGGATGTCCGCTCCTGGGAAGATTGTGGCATTGTGTTAATACGCACCTGAATTTTCCACACCAGCAAACTGTCAAAACTTCTGCTTTTACAGAGGTGATCACAATGGCAGATGATCACCTAATCAACTTCGTTTGATTAGCAGCACCTGGCTGCTACTTACCCACCTAATTCCTATGGTAGTGTGGAGGGTACACTTAGTTTTTCACGACTGTATTTTTGTGTATTTTGTCTGAACAGGGTCTCAGCTCAGCCTCTACAGACCTGCAACGTGTGTTTTTCTATGTAATTACTCAAAATGCTCACAATCAAAATGAATGAAAACAAGCAGTTCCAGCTCTTCGCAGACTTAGGTTTACTGTCTGCATCTGTTTAACTTCTGGGAATTTTAGGACTAAAAGTGTGTTAGAGGTTAAAAAAAAAAACGTTCACGAGTATGAATGAGCTTAAATGTTAATTGTCTTCCAGATACGGCGGTGCTGCCCCTGGAGACAGAACAATGGTGAGGAAGAGTTTTATTTCATTTAAAGTGATTTGTTAAAAATATTTTATACTTTGAGGAGTGCAAGCTTTACTTTTAACATCATCTGTCTCTTTTTACTAATGTTTGCTTCTGCCACCGTGTAGTTGGATGCTTTGTGTCCTGCAGTTGACGAACTGATGAAGCTGACCACAGCTCCCACGGGTGGACACTTGTCTGTGTTCAAGACTGCTGTGCAGGTACAGTGCCACCTGGTGTTTATGTGGCTGTACTGCAGATTTGGGCAGATTTTCTATATGCTTACCATTGTGTCAGCTTCTCTGATGCTTTTCGATCTGACTCTGCAGAAAGCTGCCTCAGGAGCGGAGGAGACTCGTAATCTTACAGCGAGGGCTGGTCGAGCCAGCTACATCGCAGCTGACCGGGTCAGCTTGCCCGACCCCGGTGCCGTGGCCGTAGCCGCCATCTTGAATGCTGTCCTGGAGGTGCTAGAGGGGCAGAAGTGATGGCGCAACCAGGATAGAAGCAGAGTACCAATACTACCTAAGCACTATTTTTCCACCGTGATTAAGTCAAACATAATCTAAGTCTCTGATGCACATTTCACATTTTTGAAAGCTTATTACTAGTGACTAATTACAAACTGTGAAATTAAGTGTTTGAAAGGATAATACTTTGAGACATGCACTTTCGCCCTTGGGATTAATAAAGTATTCTGATTGTGACATTGTCAGCAGCAATGTGAAGTCAAAATCAAGAAACATAACATGGGCATTTTAACCACTGTAAATTATTTGTAAATTAATTATAATGAGCAGCAAGAGGATTTTGTGTCATGATCATTCTCATTTTCTGCTAATAAAATGCAAGCTAATGTTGCTGTTTTTTCGAGGATATTAAATTTGCATTTTCAAAAGAAGAAAGAATGGTTACAAAAATGAGAAGATCTAGTAGTTTTAAGGCTGCTACATTTCCCCATTATATGATATATCAGCATGTACAATTAGGCCAACTTGCCTTTCTTTTTCTTTTCTTTTTCCCCATCCCCAAGTTTGTAGCCCTGGTTTCTGTGAAATAGTCAAAAAAGTTTAACTCCCATTTCACCCTGTCACTTTAATATTAATGGAAACCATCATGAGGTCAAGAAAAAATGTGAAGGAGAATTGAAGTGCAGCTCTTTGAGAACCCAACTGCACTTATATTTAATGAAGTGACTCTGGATGTTGTTGGCATTAGTAAGATGTGTGAAAACTAGTGATTTTTTTTTTTCTTAAGGCACTATACTGTATATAAAATAACAAATATATAATGAAATGAAATGTCACATTGAGAAAAGTTGCTCTCATCCTGTCCACTCATATAGGTTCTTCCTCCTAGAAACATGTTTGGGTATAATTCCTGACTTTGTAAAGGCTTTAAGTGATTTAAGTCAAATTAATTGATAACGCTAAAGGGTGAAATACAGCAGTGCTTAAATCATACAATTCAATTACATTTTATTTATATAGCACCAGTTCACAACAAAAGTAACCTCAAGGCACTTTACACTGTAAAATAAAGACACTACAGTATTAGAGAGAAAACCAACAATCAGATCCCCTGTGAGCGAGCAATTAGCAACTGTGGGAAGGAAGAACTCCCTTTTAACAGGAAGAGACCTCTGACAGAACCAGGCTCAGGGAGGGACACCTAGCCTCCTCGATTGGTTAGGGGGGAGGGGACAGGAAAGAGAGAAAGGAGAGCAAAGAGAGAGACAGACTATGGGAGAGAGAAGACAAAATTTAATGACATGCAGCTATAGCAGTTAAATGCATGGGAAGTGAAAAGAGGAGGGTGGAGAAGAAATGCCCAGCACAACATAAGAAGCCCCCAGCAGCCTAAACCTATTGCAGCATAACTAAGCCCTAACTATAAGCTTTATCAAAAAGGAAAGTTTTAAGTCTAAGCTTAAAAGTAGAGGGTGTTTGCCTTCTGAATACAAACTGGGAGCTGGTTCCACAGGAGAGGAGCCTGATAGCTGAAGGTTCTGCCTCGCATTCTACTTTTAAAACTTGAGGAACCACAAGTAGGCCTGCACTCTGAGAGAGAAGTGCTCTAATGGGAAAATGTGGTGTAATGAGGTCTTTAAGATAGGATGGGGACTGATTGTTCAAGATTCTGGTTGTGTATAGAACGATTCTAAATTGAATTCTGGATCTAACAGGGAGCCAATGAAGAGAAGCCAAAATAGGGTAAATACACTGCTCAAAAAAATGAAAGGAACACTTAGAAAACACATCAGATCTCAATGGGAAAATAAATCATGCTGTATATCTATACTGGGGGTGGCAGTGGCTCAGTGCAACACTGAATGGTTGGGAACCAGAGGGCTGCTGATGCAAAGCTGGCTTGATTCTGATCAGTGGCAGCCAGTTGTTAAACCATTCGTGTTTTGGGGGTCATCTCATTGTTGCCCCTCTAGTGCACCTGTTGTTGATTTTAACACCAAAGCAGCTGAAACTGGTAAACAACCCTGCTACAGTACTTACAGTAGGTCACCATCAATATCCCATACTCTGATTAAAAAGTGTAGTGCAGTGTAGTGGTTTCTGCCTTCGCCTTATAAGCAAAAAAAATCCCTGGTTCTATTCCAGGTGGGGACACAAGCCCCCCCTCACCGTGGAGGGTTGTGTCGGGAAGGGCATCTGGTGTAAAACCAATGC
This sequence comes from Etroplus canarensis, assembly GCA_015106775.1. NCBI lineage: Eukaryota > Metazoa > Chordata > Actinopteri > Cichliformes > Cichlidae > Etroplus > Etroplus canarensis. Next base: position 7,851 of record VUQH01009063.1, read on the forward strand.
GGATTAATCTGTTGTGGAGAATACAAGGGAGCAGTCGAAAGGTACATTATGATCTCTCCTTCTAGTCCCTGTGAGTACTCTTGCTGCAGCATTTTGGATCAACTGAAGGCTTTTTAGGGAGCTTTTAGAACAACCAGATAGCAATGAATTACAATAATCAAGCCTAGAAGTAATTAATGCATGGACTATTTTTTCAGTATCAGTCTGAGACAGGATGCTTCTAGTTTTGGTGATATTGCAGTCCAACAGGCAGTCCTACATATTTGTTCAGTGTAAGCATTAAAGGGAGTTTCCTTGTCAAAAATAACTCCAAGCTTCCTCACAGTGTCACTGGAGGCCAAAGTAATGCTGTCCACAGTAACTATTCTTAGAAAGACTGTTTCTGAGATTTTTAGGGCCAAATATAATAACCTCCCTTTTGTCTGAAGTTAAAAGTAGAAAATTACTTTATGTCTTCAAGACATGTCTGTAATTTAAATAATTGATTTGTGTCATTATGCTTTTGTAGAGTATAAAAGCACAGTATAAAAGTTTTACATAATATGGACTAAAGTATTGGGCCAACACATTACACTAACAGGGCATTCATAGGCTTTAATATGCAGCTGTCCCCCTCTTTGCAGTTTTAACAGCTTCCTCTCTTATGGGAAGGCTTGTGGAGTGTGTCTGGGAATTTTTGCCCATTCATCCAAAAGAGCATTTGTGAGGTCAGATACTTGTGTTGGTTGAAAGGGCCTGACTTGCAATCTTCATTCATCCAGTAGGTGTTGGATGGGGTTGAGGTCTTCATCATCAAACTCGTCAAATCATGCCTTTATGGACCTTACTTTGTTCACTGGGACAGTCATGCTGAAACAGAAAAGGGCCTTTTTCAAACTGTTCCCACAAAGTCGTAAGCATAAAATTGTCCAAAATGTCTTGATACATGTTTCCACTGCTTCAGAGTCCAGTCAGAGCATGCTTTATGCAACTCCATCCAATGCTTGGCATTTTGCTTGGTGATGTAAGGCTTGCATGTCACTGCTCAGTCTTGGAAACCCATGCTGTGAAGTTCCTGACATAAAGCTGCTGGCATTTGTGCTGATGTTAATGAGGTTTGAAACTCTGCAGTTATTGAGTCAGCAGAGTGTTGTTGACTTTTACATACTGTGTACGTACCTTCAGTGCTTGGGGATCTTGCTCTGTACAGTAAATGTATTCCTTAACGCATCCACTTTGCAGTAATACCACTTACATTAAATCATGTAATATCTAGGATGGACAAAATTTCATGAACTGACTTATTGCAACGGTGGCAGCCTATTACCGTACCGCGCTGGAATTCAGTGAGCTCTTTAGAATGATCTGGTCTTTCACAGATGTTTGTACAGGCTGACTGCATTGGCTAGGTGCCTGATTTTATACACTTGTGGCAACGGGACTGAATGAAACATGTGAATTAAATGATTATATGGTGTACCCCAATACTTTTGCCCATATAATGTACTTTAGGGTCACTGCTCTCAGCTAGGAACCTTCCCAAGCAAAACAATTTGAGTGGAACCACAGTCTTTTGTAGCTCCAAAGCCTGTGGTCATCTGCCATAACCCTGGTCAATCACTATAAAATCATCAAGGACACATTTGAACACTTGGAAAGACTTCTCCAGAGACTTTTACATAGTGCTCCTTGTGGTGTGCAGCTGGAGTGCTCCTGTAAGACAGTTATATTTAAATTGCCCTAATTGTTTCTTTCATTTTCCTCTGTAAATGTCAGCTAGTTGATATTACAGTGTTATTAAAGTAAAACAGTACAATAAAAAGTCATGTTACAGCAGAATAATCGCTATATATTATGGCTACAAATTTAATGTAGGATTTAAAAGAAATTCACCCTCTATATTCCACAGAGTGACACTGATATTGAGTGGATGCAGTTTAACAATACTCAATACTTAAGTCTGTGAGTCTTCACATGTGATTTTATCTTTTATGATTAAAACATGTAGATGTAACTTATTCTTTTCTTTTTCCGCTGTCCCTCTCTTACTTTAAAAGTTCACACTTTGTCTTGCAAAAAAAAAAACCCTGCACCAACTTCCTGACACACGCACAAAGCAGAAAGTGCTGTTGTGTAGACTTTGAACACGCCCACACTGTCACACATATTAGAAACTCCCCATGTTAGAAGCTTTCAGTTTGAGCAACACCACTGCACTCAAACCACTGCAAAGGTAATCATTTCTTATCGTTGCATGTAATATCTGTGTGTTCCCTGTTACTAAGAAACCAAGAACAAAAGGTGGCACTGCTTTAGTTCACTGGAATGAGAAAACTCATGTGTGTGGCTTACTTTTTTTTAGGTTTGTAATAGGAAATACAGTGTTTGTGTTTGAAGAGGTGGGATCTCTGTGGAACCAGCAGTCATCAAATTTTCCAAAGGTAAAAGCACCTGCTTTTTCCATTTTTAGAAACTTGAATTTATTTACTGTAAAGAATTCAGTCATGGTCAGTAACAGATATGAGGGAGGATTTGGGGCTTAGGGAGATACTTCAGGTTTACCTAACTGATCTGTTGCTTTCATCCATTCATCCATTTGTCTAAGGTTATGTTTGTGAGAAATATGCAACTTGACTTGTTTGTAGCTGGTCTTTGGATGCCCGTTTATGAGGAAGTTTGGGTTTATTTTTGGTGATAACTGCTTATAATGCCTGGGATTGTTAGGCTTGGCCAAGCCCTACAAGGTGAGGATGTCGCAGATATGCTCAACTTGCTTTTTACGCTACACATTTAAACAATAACTTTGCATAATTCAATTGAGTGCATTTAACTTAATTTATACACCTTTTTGGAGTTAACGTGCTTACACTGAGTTACCAGTACTTTTCACTTGAATGCTGAGGAGTACTGTTGTGCAAACTTGCTTCATTTAATAATTTGTACTTGATTTGCAGTGCATGGGTCACAGGAATAAAATAAAACTTGAAATCATTATCTCAAGTACTTTTAACTTTTTAAAGAGTATTTTAAAAACTGCGGCTGTATAAAGTGCATTTGAATTTAAATTAAGTAGAGCGTTTTAATTTTGTGACAGAAGGATAGCAGGGAGAGTGAAAGGGAAGGTTTACAAGACAGTAGTGAGACCTGCTATGATGTATGGTTTGGAGACGGTAGCACTGACAAAAAGACAGGAAGCAGAGCTGAGATTTTCCCTAGGAGTGACCAGGTATGACAGGATTAGAAATGAGTACATCAGAGGGACAGCTCATGTTGAGAAGTTTTGAGACAAAGTCAGAAAGGCGAGACTGAGATGGTTTGGACATGTTCAGAGGAGGGATGGTGAATATATTGGACAAAGGATGTTGAAGATGGAGCTGCCAGGCAGGAGGAGAAGAGGAAGACCACAGAGAAGATTCATGGATGTAGTGAAGGAGGACATGCAGAGGGTTGGTGTGAGGGAAGAGGATGCAAGGGATAGGGTGAGATGGAGGCAGATGATCTGCCGTGGTGACCACTAATGGAAGCAGCCAAAAATAGAAGAAGAGCAGTTTCACATTGGTGTACTACATTCACCAACCACTTCATTATATGGGTTGAACCCCCTTTTGCCTTCAGAACTACCTTAAATCTTGGTTGCATAGCTTTAACAAGTTGCTGGAGGTTCTTGTCCATGTGGACATGATAACACCGCACAGTTTCTGCAGATTTGTTGGCTGCACATCCATGATGCAAATCTCCCATTCCACCACATCCCAAAGGTGCTCTACTGGACTGAAATCTGGTGACTATGGAAACCATTTGAATGCAGTGAACTCACTGCCATGTTCAAGAAACCAGCTTAAGATAATTTGAGCTTCCTGACGTGTGTATTGACTGTGTTCATAAAGGGGTGGAAATTTCATACTCAATTGGTGCTCAGTTGGTACTTAGGGGCCCAAACCATACACCGAGAAATTATCCCCCACGGCATTACACAGTCACCGATATCCTGAACCTTTAATACATGGCAGGATGGTCACATGCTTTCATGTTTTTTGCGGCAAATTCTTACTTCTGAGAATCTTCTGGTTTTCCAGTCATCTGTTGTTCAATTTTTATGAGCCTGTGTGAATTGTAACCTGTAACACAGGTTTCTTTAAAGTAGTCTTTGAGTGTGTCTGTCCTTTTAATGTATTTGGTTGAAGTTAAATATGACAAAAACATCCATCCATTTTTTTTACTGATCCAATTCAGGGTCACAGAGAGTCTGGAGCCTTTCCCAGGTGTCATTAGGTAAGAGGTAGGGCATAGCCCGGACAGGTAATCAGAAAATTCATTCAAAAATAAAGGGAAAGCAAAGGTGCTTGCAAATTGGTTAAAAACTCAGTCATAATGACTTTAATGTTTTCAGACTTCCTGTCTCTGTTAAACTGCATTAGGATGTAGCTGACCTGTAATAATGTAGCAGCTTCACCGAAGCACAGGATTTAACGACAGTTAGTGGAGCTAATGAAATATAATCTAGCTGCCACATTTAATACGTTCAATTTTACTGAATTGTGCAGTGTTCCACACATGCTTTGTTTGCAGTTTGCAAAGTAAAGGAGTTAGGGGATGGTAGGCAGAGGGCCAAACCACAGTCAGAACTTACAAGTGTATTGTTCTCCAACTAACAGCTTTCACTTCATGTAACCTTTAACATTTCATAGTCATATATGCGTCCACTTATAATGGATCAGAATCTGTGTTCAGCAACAGGTTGTACTTGTCTCAATGAACTGAGCATTGTCTGTAAATATGAAAAAAATCCATGAAACACAGAGCGAGATCAGTGAAAATGAATTTACAAGGGGGTTCAGTTCCACAGTGTTAGACACTTCACAGCAACACAAAAACAGACTCGGACTGAAAGGTGTTTTTAGCATGGAGCCGTCAATCTGCATGCGTTCAACACTTCCCTCCATGTAACTTTGAGCTTTATTCAAGATTCAAGATTTCAAGAGCTTTATTGTCATTTCGACCACATATAGCTGAAGCAGAACATAGTGAAATGAAATAGCGTTTCTCCAGGGCCTGGTGCAACATATAAACATGTGACATGTGACAGAAGGTATCAATATGAGAAACAGAGCTAGGACTAGGTTTTTTTTTTCCACAGTTTAAAATTTAAGTTTATGTAAAAAATGTAATCCCTGGCTGGTGTCCTCAGATTATTTTCTGGGTGCAGGACAGGAGCCCAAATTCAAAGATGACATAAAACAGAAATTAGCACATTTTCACCTCTGAAACAAGGAAGAAGAAAATGTTTCTTGTAGAATGACTGAAACAGTTAGTCATTTATCAGAGCAGGATGACCAGAGACGGAAACATGAAAAGCACAGTTGACATCCAAAATCCACCTTTTTAGGGGGAAGATACAGTCAGTCAACAGCAGGAAAGTAATGTTATATCACACAAAGATGTTAATGAGAACGTCAGCGCTCATGGTTGCATTTATAATGTCTTTAATCTTACACAGCTGCAGTTATATCACACGGAGAGGTGTGGTACAGTGGTTAGGCTGCATATTCTCCATGCGCCTATGTAGGTTTCCTCCCATAGTACATATCCTTCCTAGTTTAAGTTGTGATTTTTAATTGTATAACAGTGCATTTGAGAGCCCTGTGATGGCTGGTGATCCACCTTTGGTGTTCCCAAGTTCTGTCCACATGCGAGCTGAAAACCTGCAATATACAGCTCAGGCATGCGATATCAGTTTGACCCCATTAACAGTCATTAATCTGAATCCTGATCTTTAAACTGTGTGTTAAAACTGTCACCACACTCTAGTTTGGTAATATTAAAGGTCATCTTCTTTCATGTTGAACTCAGCAGCATCAACTCACCTGCTGGCCCCTGCATCAGCACTTTAACCACATGAACAAAAATAAATGCATACACTTGACATGACACAAACTTTTAGACACATACGTGCTTAAAGTTCACTCTCAAGAGGCCTTTATTTATTACATTGTTCTATTCCTTCACAGTTCTTATGACAGGAAATGTTTTCTTTCATGGGTTTACCAGCCACCTGTTCACTAGAAAAATAACCAAATCAAAGTGCCGGGTGTTGTGGTAATGATACACTGACAATGCCAGGAAGCTGATCTGCCATTTTCTTATTGCTGAGTTGTCTGCTTGTGTCTCTTCTGTATCTCCACTATCTGATTCATCTGGTTTTTAAAGCTCATGAGAGATAAATGCCTGTGACATTTGTATAAAAATACAAAGAGGCATTTTTTTGTCTTTATGTGTCTCAGATGGAGTTCGGCTGCAGTCATGTGGTTTGTAATTGGAGGCCAGATGGTACAGGTGAGTTTATTAAAATCTGCTCTCTCCAATATGTCACACAATGTTCGCATTTGTTAAAAGTTTTGAATAAATTTCAGATGTGAAATGCTGGCATTCTTAACCCCAATCTGAAGAATAGTTTCCTTCTGTTTATTATCAATTATAGGTATATAAAATGTTAATTATCAACTGATTTGTTTCTATTTTATTTCAGATGTTTTTCCTGTTGGGCCCGAGCATGACAATATGGCTCCTATGGGGCCCGACTACTACAACATAGGTACTATAAAAGAGAAAAAGGGTAATTTTCTCTCTCACGCAACATTTATGAAGATCGCCATTTCTGAACTGTTGTTTTCCTGCCGTGAGCGTTCATTACATTCTCAAGAGTATTGCAGTGAAAAAACAGGAAAGCATATTAAGCAGTAACGTACGTGTGTGGGCATGCTTGCAGATGCAAGAGACTCAGAGTAAGACGGTTGAGGAGATGCACAGATAGAGATTGAACAAGGGAAAGTCCACACAATGAAAAGAATATCAGATAAATTTAATTACAAAGCTGTGATGGTTAATGCAGTTAAGTCTAAAAATCAGTTCGTATCAGTCTGTTTTCACACCGCCGTTTTCAATAAGACCGAGTTTGTCACCAACCAAATGCCACCCACGCTGATATAAAGTTATCAGAATCCAAATCATTTATTAATCTCAGGGGGGAGGATTGTTTGGGTTCCAGATGCTCCATTAGGTTTTAATAAATATATATGAATATAAAAGATAAGAAAATGAAACTGTATATACCTATATGTGCAATGGCCCATTAACATTCAAAGTTAAGGCGGTAAAAATAATTTCTGGCCACACTTGCTCTTACGCAACCCAGTCTCATGACAAAATTTGTAATATTTCTTTCCCAGAGCAAAACATTGTCAATTCTCACGATAACAGTTAGAGTTTATGACCTTCTGTTTCTGCTGGCCTACATCAATGTCATGTCAGGGGTCACAGTGGTCCTGTGTTGTACCATTGTTATCTGTTTTATTTTCATACTTTCCATATTAGTTTTAGGCTTACTTTTCTGGTTTACTCACTGTTCATGCACTTTTGCTATTCAGAACTGCCTTAATTCTTGATTTCCCTGATTTGACAAGGTGCAGGAAATATTTTTCAGATGTTTTGGTCCATGTTGATGCGATAGTATCATGCTGCTGAAGACTTGTCAACTTCACATCCATGATGTGAATCTTCCGTTCCACCAAATCCCAAATCCGCTCTATTGGATTGAGATGTGGTGACTATGGAGGCCATCTGTGTACAGTGAACTCATTTTCATGTCCAAAAAACCAGTTTGAGATGATTTGAACTTTCTAACACACCCTGTCAGGCCCAAAGTGTGCCAAGAAAATATCCACATCATTACACCATCATCACCAGCCTGAACCCTTGATACAAGGTGGTATGGATCTATACTTTCATGTTGTTTATGCGAAATTCTAACCTCAGTCCATCTGAATGCTGTAGAAGAAATCGAGACTCATCAGACCAGGCTATGTTTTTGCAATCTTTTATTGTCCATTTTTTTGGAGCCTGTGCAAACTGTAGGCTCAGTTTCCTGTTCTTAGCTGACAGGAGTGTCACCCAGTGTGGTCTCCTGCTGTTGGAGCCCATCTGCCACACGGTTTGATGTGTTGCGCTTTCAGAGATGCTCTTCTGCATACCTGGGTTGTAACGAGTAATTGTTGTAGTTCCTGCAGCCTTCCTATCAGCTTGAAGCAATCTGGTCATTCTCCTCTGACCTCTGGCATCAACAAGGCTTTTTCCTCCAGAGAACTGCCTCTCACTGGATACTTTCTGTCTTTCAGGGCATTCTCTCTAAACCCTAGAGATGGTTGTGCAGGAAAATCCCAGTAGATCAGAAGTTTCTGAAATGTTCACATCAACGGCTGTGCCATGTTCAAAGTCACTTCAGTTACCTTGCTTCCCCTTTCTGATGCTCAATTCAAACTTCAGCGCATCATTTTGACCATTTCTAAATGCTGAAATGCACTAAGTTGCTGTCATGTGACTGGTTGATTTCCATTAACAAGCAGGTGAACAGGTGTAATAAAGTGGCAGGTGAGCGTATACTGCAAGCTAATACTATATAGTTGGCAAACAAACTGTCAGTACAAGGTTTTTACTGTTAGTACACAAGAAATAAGAGAAGAAGTTACAAGAATAAAGACAGGAACTGTTCATTCTATACCATACAGGATGAGTTATTTTTCCAAATAACAAAACAGACAACTAAAAAATCAAATGTGTTTTGGAAAGATGGTAAATTTACAACTAGAAACTAATAATACATCTTGGAACAAAAGAATTGATTAGACACTTTTAATTTGATTTCTATGCTGCTAATGAGATTCCCATCTCATTAGCAGCATAAGTTGTGGAAACCTCTATGTCTGGTCGACTTGAATGTTTTAAGGACTAAATATGCATTAGACAGTGCTGAATAGGGGATGTGCTACAGGTCCTAAGAATAGCATCACTTACTATCAATATAAATTTGTTTGTGCAGACCTTACAGTTAGTCCTGTTCACTCATTTGGGCCAAGCAATGGTTTTAGCTCTTTATTTCACAAACACATAACATATACACATACATACACACACACAGACTGCATACCCTTGCGTCATAAAAAAAAGAAAAGAAATAAATAAGAATAAATTAAGAAAAAACAAACAAAAAAATTAAATAAATAAGAATAATAAATAAATTTTAAAAAACAATAAAAATAATTTAAACATAAATAAATTTAAAAAGGGAAAAGAAAAAAAAGAAAAAAGGGGGAAGCGGGGGAGGAAGAAAGAAAATGGGGCTACATTTTACAATGTTCATAAATCATTTCATAAAAATCTAACACTTTCACTTGTCATCATATTTATATATGGTTCCCAGAGTTTATCAAAGTCTTTTTGTTTGCCTTTGGCAATGTATGTTAGTCTTTCCAGTCCAATACATTCAGAAAGTTCCTTCAGCCACATCTTCATTGTAGGAGCGTCCATACTCTTCCAGCATAGTGCAATAGCTCCCCTGGCTTGTAGAAGTCCAAAGTCCAAAACTGCATACTGTTTCTGTGTTTGTAGAAAGTTCTTTGAGTATATTCCAAGCACACATAGTTTAGCATTTAAAGGGACTTTGGTATTAAACATTTCCGACAGACATTGTATAACATCCTTCCAGAAGTTTTGGATCTTTGCACATTCCCACAAGCAGTGGAAC
>VUQH01009065.1:6715-22267 GCA_015106775.1 Etroplus canarensis
TCTGTAAAACATGGTAGGCAATATTTTAAACACAGTCTGTTAGGTGTAAAAAAAAAAAAAAAAAAAGTTGACTTGGACTGCTTCTTGGGAAAATGCCTGACCTCTACATGAACTTTTTTCTGCCCAACTCTATTTAAATTACGTCACTGCGTTCAGCATTCACAGACCCATCTTTTCCACTTGTACTAAAAGGTCAGCATTGCACACAAAGACTGGTATCCAACTTGTTTGATCATCTGGATATGGTGTTTCTTTGATCCTTGCTTCCATCCTGTTAGTACTCCTCATATCTGTATAATGTCCATATGATCTTACAGTGTCTGAGAGCTTTGTTTTCAGATTTAAGAATTCTGTTTTAGTCTCTTGCCTGTGAATAAAATGCACATTTGAATGATTCTGTCTTACTGCCATTAAGTGAAAACTGTGCCCCACTAGGTAGTGTTTATTTGATTTTTGAGTATTTTGGCCATAAAAGGAACAATATATGTCCAGTGCTCTTTATGCAGGAATGATTTTTGCTGTTTAATGATACATATTTATGCTTAAAAAAATAGATTTCACTGATTTATTTAAAGAAATGCGTTTTCTTTGCCTTAAGTTAATTGGATATTCTCCAAAATTGCACTGTTGCCAAACTCTAACCAAAGCACGAATTTCTCTCACTGATTTCAGCCAGTTTAACATGTGCTCACTGATCTTACAGTACAGTTAAAGCGAGAGGGTTATTACGCAACAGTAATGGTAATAGTAATGAGCGGGCGGGGCGGCGTGTTTGCCTCTCTATCCCCTCCTCCATCACAATGCGTTAAAAAGAGCAACTCCAAACCTGAAAATACTCCTTACTACATTTAAAGAGACCAAACTTTTTGGCTTCTGCAGCTTTCACTTCTTGGTTCTCCTGGGGAAACTCGGCAATACCTGAGAGCGCCTGTTTGTGCTCCAACTCTGCATTAAGGTAAAGAACTTTAAAATTTTGCAAATGCAACGTAGCGACCGCATGGAAGTGAGTTGAGCAGTACCTCAGGCTGGATGAGTTCCATTTTTAGAGCAGGCGAGCTTTGGGAAAGTGCATTTACCCACGCAAAGCTGGGTACACTGAGTTATTAGCGCCCACGATGTAAAAACGCACCCACGCTTCACTCGGACCCCGTTTTAGCTGCCCAGCGGTCTGTGTTCACAAGAGCCGCTTATAAAGCACCGCCTGCAAACCAGATCAGTCAAACCGAATGGTGATTCCTGGAGACTGCTGGGTAATAACTATAACAGAGCTGCGGTGTGTTCCAACGGTGGCCAGTAATGCATGCAGAGAAGGTGGTGGCTGTGACATCTGAAGTACTGTGTAGCACTGAGAGGGTCTTGAACCCTGGTGTGTTGTGCAAATCATAAGGCGTTAAGACCTTCCAAGTCTCCTGACAGGGTAACTCACCCTAACTTGAAAGTTAAATCTTGTGATTTCTTTGTGTGTGTTGAAGAATTAAAACCTCTAATCTAGCCTGTGAACAAGCCAAACGAGGTTATCACATGCATAGTACAGTTATTCTATGGCTGCAGTGAGGTTACTTTGCATTTCCACTTGTTTCCTCCAGAAAGTGGATTTATACAGTGACATCATCAACAGCAGTTTGAATCATTCATGCTGTAAAGCCTTTTAAAGAATGACTGATTTGACCAGCTCAGACCAGCTCCAGTCAGTCTATCTTTAGCCCATCTGGAAGTGGGTCAAGTTGCTGAATGCTGTGTGTATGCCCCTGCAAACTTAGAGTTTTAAGTGTTTGTGTGTAAACTTTCCAGGATGACTGAGATCATGGAGGCTCTTTGAGCATGAAGGGCTTATTCATATTTCCTCTTTTCTACAGCTTAGTGTGTATCTTCTGCTTATACCATGACAGTTACGAGGCAGCAGGGTGTTGACTTTGACTTATCAAAGCAGTGTGGAAAATATAAGCAACTGTAGTTGTTGTAAATAGATGGCAGTGTGTGCAAAATGGATCTGGGGTTAGTTAAGATGCATAGCGATAGTAACACACTCACGCATTGTTTATTCTTGCTTTTGGAAGTGATCAGTTGCTGAAATGGAAGCTGATGTGAGATTCAGTGAGTAGGGATTTACAGATTCACAATTTGTCTGTACAGCGCTCAGATGTGTAATATGTATTCTGTAAATACTATGTAACACCAGCGTACAATACACAAATACAGCATGTCGGAATAGACAGTCGCAAAAATTTGTGAAATTTAAGTTGTTTCTAAAGGTTTCCACTTGTCATATTTTTAAATGAAAACTGGATACTGGTACGTGTTCTTCTGATTTTTTTTCCCCCTTTGGAAAAATGGAATTGCAACTATACACAGCTTAGTTGATCACAATGAAATAAGTCACTTTTTTAACAAAACAGTACCGCTTTGAGAATTTTCCGACACTTTATTGACTAAAGGGATTAAAAAAACATACTATTCAAACTCACTACACCAGTCGTAAAAGTGATTGCAGAGATGTTAGTAAATACAGTTTTATTGTTATTCTCTCTTAATTTTGAACCTTCGTTGTTTTAGAATAAAACCAGGCATAAACAGCACAGGCTGGTTCCTGACCTACAGTACAACTGCCTTTAGCTGCACTGAGCAGATACAGTGTTAATCTTTTGTTTCCTAAAATATGTGATTATATTTTACCTGTTGTTAGATTGTTTTTGGTGAGCTAGCCTACATTCTAGTAATGCTGACATGATTTTAGAGTGAAGTTTTCTGTCCTTGTAGAAACCTTTTTGTTTCTTAAGAAAAAATTTGGAGTGGTCAGTGGTCAAGTGTTACTGCATATTGTTCTTTTTTGTCCATAGAGGTTGTGCTAGTTATTGATACACATTGTTCAGTCACACAAATGAAAAGTTGAAGGTGACCCAATCGGGCTTACCACTTCTCTCAATCAGTCAGTAAGCAACAAAACACGTTTATGTGTGGAACTGAAGATCAAAAGATAAATGCCATGTAAGATGATAAAAATGTACCTTCAGCTGCTCCCTTGTATTCTTCCCAAGGGGCCCCCACAGCGGATTAATCCACACCGGTAATTTGCCAGCGGTTTTACACTGGATGCCCTTCCTGACGCAACCCTCCATGGTGAGAGGGGCTTGTGTCCCCACCTGGAATTGAACCAGGGACCTTGTCAGGCAAATGTCTAAACCGCTACACTATGGTGACACTGGTTAATTATGATGATACAGGCAAACATAAACATTATTGCAAACATTATTTGAGATAAGACTAATTTTAATAGGTTAAGAAGCCTCCTGCTTCTACACTCCCAATCATTTGCAATAACAGACCATGATTTGATTTGCATACAGAAGAAAATTCAACCTTTTCAGTCCAAGATCAACCTGTAACAACCCTTTATTGATTAATTAATTACTTAATAATGTCAAATCACTTGACTGACACATGGCTGACTTTTGAATCTGTCTTCCCTGAACCTGTTAGAGAGGTGGTGGGTGTTTTTTTTTTTTTAATGAGAAGTGTGTTAAGTGGCTTCTTGGTCCTCTTGGTAGTTCCGTTGCATTTGACTGAAAATACAGTAACCCCCGCTAGTATTAGAGAGTTTTTAAAAAGCAGTTAAAGATGCAAGATCAGTATACTTCTCTGATATATCATTTGTGGTTCCCAGAGTTTCTACAACTAGTTCAATAAGGAGAGATCATTTGAAGAATATGAACATGATTTACTGGATTACAGAATTTGAATAAATATATTTTGAATTGGGGCATGCTTCTTGAGTTACAGAGAATAGAGAACAAATAATTTGGTGATTAGATTCTGTGCAGTAGCATGGCAGAGAGGAGTCTAGAGATGATAGGAAGAGAAAAGGAGCCCCTGAAGTCTAGATCCTGGTGGTGGAGGTCACCCTAAGAAGATTTGGAAGAAAATCTGGGTGACCAGGTAGAAATGGGGAGGAGGTGGTTTGTACAAAGGAGTATGCAAGCAGAATTACAGAAGAGCACTAAGACTTAAAGTCTAAGGCTGATTGGCTTGCAGATGGCAGGCAAGAAAATGTTTTCTTTACTGGAAAAATGTATTTAGTTCATTCACAGATTGTTCCCAAGTAACAAAATCTACCTTCCTTCAATAAAAACACTGCTTCTTCCCTCTCCTGGTTTCAAACCATTAATCATTTTCCTTTAGTCAAAACAGTTTTTCAAATTAAGTAATCCATTTGTGGTATAGTATTAACATCAACCAAGTTTTTCAAAAGATACTGCTTGTTGTTGCTCATATAACTCTTTTACCTCTTGTATTAACAGTTCTTTTTCTTCTGGTATCTTTCCAACTCTTCCAACTGCTACTGAAAAGCCCAATCATCTTCCCCAAATGTTCAATAATTACTGAACAATTTGTAAATCACATTTTTTCCTAAAGTACTGAAGAAACTAGTTTCAACTAAATATCTTTGATGAGCAGTAATGATATTTTTAAAACTTTTCAGTCAGGCTTTAGAGCTTACCATAATAAAATGAGTATATTTTTGAGTGTTTGCAATAATTGGCTTGACTTTGATACAGGTGATCATTTTTCAGTGCATCAAATAGAAGTGTTGTGAGGCGATAGCCAATAAATGCCCTCCTCTTGCCTGTTTTGTTTGTGGTGTTCCTCAAGGCTTTGTCCTTGTCCTCACCTTTTTTTCCAGTATACACGCTTCCTCTGATTCATTGCCTGTCACTGATAAACAGATGATACAGAGTTAAACGCCCCTATTCTACACAGCATTGTCAGCAGCCTTGATAATATGTCTGCTTATGTCAGTAATATGAAACCTTTTTTGACTTTCTTGACTTTAATGAAGCCCAGTTGATTCAGAAAGCTGCTACCCTGTTTTTAACCGGCACTCAGAATTTCAAGCATGTTACTCTAGTGCTGGTAAATTTACATGACTGTCTGTTAAATTCAATATTGATTTTTAAAATTTTGCTTTTCATTTATAACCCATAAGAACCCATGGTGACACTTTACATTTTTTACAGCTGTGTGGGCCTCTTGGTCTGTTGTATATCCCCCATAATTTTCCTGTAAGGAAAAATGGGTCTGGGTTCTTATGGGTTAAGGCATTGAATAGCATTGTTCCAAATTACATGAAGGACTTTTTAACCTCATATATTCTGAGACATTTATTTAGCTCACTGAATAGGGCCTTTCTGGTAATTCTGAGGTTTCAGCTACCAAACAAAAGTGACCAGGCCTTTTTTTAAGATCTGTCTTGTTATTGTCATATCATTGTTTTTTATTTGAGCTTTTGTTTTTCTTTTGTTCTCATTTATTTATTTTTTTAGTCTTATAGTCGTTGACACACTTGCCTTACAAGCAAAAGGTCCCTGGTTCGATTCCAGGTGGGGACACAAGCCCCTCTCACCAAGGAGGGTTGTGTCAGGAAGGAGATCTGGCATCACACTTCTGGCAGATTACCAATGCAGATTAAGCCACTGTGGCGACCCCTTTGGGTAGAATACATGAGAGCAGCCAAAGGTACAATTGTTTGTATTTGGATGTTTTAATGTGTTTTTAATTCTTTCTGGGAAGCACTTCATAAATTTGTTAAGAAAAAAGCTATATCAATAAAGTTTATTTTATCATAACTTTAGTATAAAGAAGTCATGCAAATGTTACCTTCGTACAACGAATGTTGTCCAAGTTATGGACCTTTGATGTACAAGTGGGTAAAAATTTTGTGCTTTTTAATTTGCTTGATTTTTTCCAACATTTTTGAGCCCTCATAACTTCATAAGTAGGGGAGATAGCCACAGAAAATTTTCAGGGTTCAAAGACTTATTTAAGCTTTGTCAAAGACCGCAACCAAATTGGTTTGAAACCCATTCCAAGTCTCACAATGTACATCTAATATCTTGCTTTTGTTAAGCATGATTTTTAAAATAATTCATATTGAGCATCAAAGAGTGCATTTTGGGTAAACTTTCAAGAGTCGTATTACCATTGATGTTGATGCCAGGCTTATCCTTCTGTGACAAAACAGTTTTCAAGCTCATGGCTATGAGTTCACATGTTCTATAAAATAATTTGGCCATATCACATTGATCCAACAAGTTTTGGCCCTGAAGAAGTTTTTCTTCTCTGCAAAATTAGTAGCTTCATTGCTCTGTCAGCTTGTGAAAATTTTCTGTTAGCATGAGATGGCGTGTCCCTTTTACATACTTTGGGAAACCTAAGGGGCAAACATCCAGTTACTGTGACACGCGTGTTCAGTGCAGTGTCCTGATCTGCTGGCTCATACTAAGAGATTGACTGTTGTTTATCTGACCCAGAAAGCTCAAATGCAACAGAGACATTGGGTAAGGACACACGGGACATGCACAGAGAAAAAATTTACTGACGCAGTGTAATGGTTTTTTCCAGTTTGACTATTTATATCTGAAAATATCCTAGGTGCTCCAACTAGTTTTTACTGGCTTGACATGAAGGGAAAATAGATCACAACAGTGACTCTAAAAACTGGTGCTTGTCAAGCTAAAACTTTTTGTGACGTATGTAAGTTGTCATAGTAAGTTGTCATCCACTGACAAATCTATCTCATAATCAACTTTTTTCATCGCCCAAAACCTCGCTAATTTTAAGATGTTTTTCATTTCTGTAATGGGCTGCCTTGTTTCACCTGTCTTTTCGGAAAACACCACTTGTACAGGGATCCAGAGTTTTAGCTCGTCTGGCCGAAGGAACCAAGATTTGATGCCATAGTGAGGCATGTGCCAATGCAAAAATTGCTACTTGTCTTAGAGTATTGGTCAGATTTTAGTGAAACTTGTACACAATGATCACTTAGTGGGTCTTCACCCAAATTGTACTCAGGGTCAAGGTCACAGTTGTCTGTACTGTTAGATGATGATAATCATGATCCTATTGGTCAAGATCAGGGGGGAGTGATCCCACGGTTGACTCCCATATTAGGAAGACATGGTTGGGGCTTTCACCATTATGCTAACTATAGTTATAGTAGTAACACTATGATCAAGTTTTTGACATGCTGATGCGTTCAAATATTTTCATGCTTTTAATGCCAGTGCTTACTACTGACCATGTGGCCATAATATCCCTGAACTCAAACACTTTAGCTTGGCATTGAGCAACTTTAATGTGTCCTGGATGCAACTGTTTGGGAGCCTCCTTGACCTCTCAGTGGATTTTAGTTCTCATTAGTTTGTGCAATACAGCCAACCAATGGCAAGAAAACAATGACCTGTGAACTGTGATGGATCATGAGCTGGATGAGCTACTGACATTCTGGGTTGTCACAATGCTTGCTGGGTCTTCAGTATTGGAATTGTATTCCAGCCTGGGCTGAATTTGTTGCCCCAGCTAAGCTTCACATGCTCATGCACTTTAAGTTTTCTCTAGCGAATTGTTAGAAAACAGGCCTTAAATTGTTGGAGTTCTGCTATTGAAACTATGATATATTCCATGACATTGATGCTAAAAGTTGGTTATAAAATCATATTAGATCTTAGCTATAGATTGTGATGCTTGGAGTAGATGCCAATTAATTTGGTTGCTGATTCTGACAGATTTTCAAAGTGTCTCTTAGTCCAGAAAATTTGAGGTGACTATCTCTTGTAGGTTTAAAATTTATGGGGGTTAGAGGGCTCAGAAGTATGTTAAAAAAATTAGAGGGCAAAAATTCAACCTACCACTATGTACATGAATGGCCTATGACTTAAAATTTTTTCATAGTATGAAAGTTTTGCATGCCTTTATTAAATACCAAATATTAACGTTGCTTATGTTAAAAAAAGCAACTGATGCTGAAGGAGTCATGTATATTTTTTTCAGATTTTGTTGACTTTATATGGAATGATCCATATTTTTATTTAAAACCAACCATTTCACCTACCTACTTTCTTAAGTGCCTTTCCATAACCTTTGTTATTTTTTGACATGGTAAAAAATAAATGGAAAGGCAAACCAATGACTTGTTCATTCAAAATGTGTTTGTACAGCACTTTTCATACAGGTTAATGGAAAGTTAACAGTGCTGAGATCAAGTTATCGCATTTGTATATTTATTGTAATTCATCTAATCACTTCTATATCAATCTAGTCATTTGGTAATATTATTATAAACAACTCTCTTTCAACAATCGGATTACCTTGCCAAATTTTCAAAAGTGTCATATTCATAGTCTATTTTCATTGGTTTACAGGGCTCACACCCCTTGTTTGGCTACTCCCTCCACTTTTTCACTACTGTACTCTGCCAAATCCTTTTTAAAACTCCAGCAGGTCATATAAGTGTGTCTTCCAAGGGCCTATACTTTCTAAAGTATCTTTTCTTGTTCTTGTAGCTGATCCTTACACTACTGATTTTTTATTCTTGTACTATAATTGTGCTTGCATGCGTTAGTGTCAACAAACCAAAGTTTGTCTGGATGCAGGTACGTTTTTGCTATTATCCATTTATGTAAAAAACAAAACAAAAAATCTGTTGTCTCTGTAGATAAACATGTTTTTGTTACTGTTTGCAATGTGCAGTATGCAAATACAATACTGTGATTATTTAAGAGTCTGTGCACATCCAGAGTTATTGCAGCAAAAATGCATTTATTGAGATTTTCTCGATCATCCAGCTTCTACTGGATTTTGACCATGCATGTGCATGCATGCATGCTGCTGCTTGGAATAGCCAAGCCATGTGATTCTTCCAGATTCTATTTCAGATCGCAGACTGTCAAACACTCCACAGTCTTCACAGTAGCTTCAAGAGAAGTTAACAAATTCACCATTTAATCCTTTCGTCTATTATCATTCTTTCAAAATCTCCACTTAGGTCAAGAGTTGAAATGTACTTGTTGGTGATTTTGAGTAAGTACTCCATAGTCTGTCTGTATTTTGAGATGATCTAGAGCTGGTGCCTTTCAGGTTGTTTTGAATTGTCAGATTTGCTTCAATTTAAAATGGTTTTTTTCTTTTGGAGAGAAGATTTTCCATAACCTACGTACCCAGGTCACTGAGAGGTCATGTGGTATTTATAGATCACTTGTATGTGTGTGTGTGCATTTGTTTCTGTAACCATTTTATAACTACCCCAGAATATTTAAATATTTTCTTTATTATGACCTTTTTTATGAACTTCCCAGATTTTACAGTGATGCAGTATGTGTGCTGTTGTAATGATCAGCTACTTATTAGTCTGGACAGAATACGGAAACTTAAGCTCAACAGTCCTACTGCTGGTTTAGTCCAGTATTTTAATAAACTGAAGTAGTGTTTTTTTCCTGCAAGTCCACACTTCCTGTTCATAAACTTTCATTGGCTGAATATGTGAAATAATGTGTAAATTTAAGGTCAATACATGGCATGCAAATTTCTGTCTGACAGCATTATAACCCTTTTCAGTTCTCATTTGTGAGAAATGACAGCTGAAATTCAGTTTTTACTTTGGTAAAATGCAAGTTTCTCCAGACACTACAATATACCATGTACTGTGTTAATCAATTCTGAAAGAGAGGGCTATCTTCATTACAAGCTAATTATTTTCTCTATGAATCATTTTGTATATCATAACCATACATTTATACAATTTAACCTAACAAGCATGTCTTTGGTCTGTGGAAAAAAGCCACAGTACCCAGAGAAAACCCACACAGGCACAAGGAGATCATGCAAACTCCACACAGAAAAGCCTGAGCCAAGCAGGAGATTTGAACCAGGAAACATTTTACTGCAAAGCAAAGGTCCTAACCATTGTCATCCATTGTGATGAGCTTTCACAACACGTATCAGTAATGTAGTTCTGGGTCTTGATTCTCTGTGCTGAACAGTCTATTCAAGGAATTTTCCTGTTCTCCTGTGAGTTTTGCTGTATTATGTAACATATATGAGCAACATGTCAGTGAGATCCCTATAGGCCCCAGTTTTTTGGCAAACACTCACACTTGTGGATTTGGGTTGTCTTATGTAACACCCCAGGAAACTGTGTTCTGCTTGCAAGGCTAAATGAATGAATCCCCCCTTTAGCAGCTCTGTAAAATTTTATTGTGTTGCCAATCTGCAATCAGTATTCCTACATGTACACTTACACTCATCTTGTGCTACTTTACCAATGTATTGTCTTTTTATTATGCGTTTGTGCTCAAATAATATTGGATGTTTCCCTTGTTTCCTTTCTGGCAAAGATGAGAAATGTACTTGATTAAAGTTCCTGTCCTTCATCTTTAACTTTTTTCCTCCAAACAGGGTGTTTGTAGCAACCTCCTTGCTCCACTTTAACCTCTGAATCCCAGAAGACATTCTCCCCTGCCCACCCTGAGACCAAAGTGTAATCCATGGCTCTGGAGAATCTTCTGCATTTTGGGAAGCAGTTACTGAGAGTGAAGGTGGTAAACTGTAGCTCAGAGGACTCCCGTCTGTCCCGATGCCTTAACACCTTTGACCTGGTGGCCCTGGGTGTGGGCAGCACATTGGGTGCTGGTGTTTATGTGCTAGCTGGTGCTGTTGCACGAGAGATTTCTGGCAAGTAACATTACATTTTACAATGCAAACGTGTCTAGTGAAAAAACTTTTCTATGTTTATAATCTTATGGCTTCCATTGCTTCCCACAGGTCCTGCTATTATGCTGTCTTTCTTAATAGCAGCCTTGGCCTCAGTGTTGGCCGGTCTTTGCTACGCTGAGTTTGGAGCCCGTGTTCCCAAGACAGGCTCGGCTTATCTTTACTCTTATGTGACTGTAGGAGAACTGTGGGCCTTCATTACCGGATGGAACCTCATCCTCTCTTATATCATTGGTACACATGAAGCAACACTGTATTTACGCTTTTGCTGTTTCCCTTTTGTCTAGTTTAAGATGATGTACAGTAAGAACTTAATTTTCAAGAATAGATCAGCATCAACTTTATTTTTCTTCACGCCAGGTACCTCCAGCGTGGCCCGTGCATGGAGCGCCACCTTTGACGAGTTGATTGGGAAGCACATAGAGCAGTTCTGCAGGGAGTACATGTCTATAAATGCACCGGGTGTGCTGGCAGAGTATCCTGACATGTTTGCTGTTCTCATCATAATCACTCTTACATGTAAGAAAACACTTACAGGCTAAAACATTTACTATTACAGTTAAAACATTTTTTTGAGAGAACACATTTTATAAAAGATCTTTCCAAAAAAGATATCATTGTTCCTTTCTTTATTGTTTCCAATTCTAAGGTCTTCTCACATTTGGGGTCAAAGAGTCAGCAATGGTGAACAAGGTTTTTACATGTATCAACGTTCTTGTCTTGGTGTTCATGGTGGTCTCTGGAATGGTCAAAGGCACTGTTGAGAACTGGCTGCTAGACCCTGAAGAAATCTTAAATGCCAATTACACAAGCAACTTCAATAGCAAGTAAAGATATGTTCATCAACTACTTTGACATTTCTAAATGGTTCTGAAGTCCTGCTGTTGGTATTTAACACTGAATTTTTAGCTTCAAGTGATTCAGTTACTCTTATAGTTCTGTTTATTGAAAACATAATTTTGCGGGATTTTGTTTAAGAGCTGATTCATCCATTCTATATCTTTGTATTACTTTTTTCTCCCCTGTCTAGTGTGACGGAAATCTTGCCAAGCAAGGAGAGTTTAGGAGTAGGTGGCTACATGCCATTTGGTTTAACAGGTGTCCTGTCAGGAGCTGCTACGTGTTTCTATGCTTTCGTAGGATTTGACTGCATTGCTACCACAGGTCAGTCTTTGATAAACACTAAACACTGTTTTTACTACCCTTGCTGCACTTCTTACATTTTCACATATATATCCTTTCAACTGCCTTGTGTGTGTGCGGGGGTATGTGGGTGGGGGTCTGGGTGAGGGGTTGAAACTGAATCATTTTGGAACCATTTCAGTCCTGAGTTTGTCTAAATATCCAAGAGTGTTACAGAAATAGGGGCCAAGGCAGAAAGAAAAGATGCACTTTTGTGCATCTGGTGCATTTAATTTCCCACTGTGATGCAGGTTAGGAGAGTAAATCAACATACTTCTTTCAAGAAAAGAAGTTCCCCATGACTTGCCTTGTGCAGAATTTGTGATAAGGTTTGTTTCTTCATGCACGTTCAATTGGTTCAAGGTTTTTGGGTTCGAGAAGGGAGAGTTTACAAAATTCTTCACGTTTGCCTGCTCTCTTGCTCTCGCTGGCTTTTCCTGCCCTTCATTTTCCTTGCATTTTAATTGGCGGACTTCAAGTTCACCCTGGAATTCTCACTTGAGTTTGGCTTGTAGGAGCATATCTGTCACACACATTTCCAAGCAGCCTTTAGCCATGAAATCATCTTTGTGCATTTATGTTGGCATGAAGCCATAATCCCTTCCCCCCAACACACACATAACCACACACACTGTAAGTACACATCCTCCACACAGCAGTTGCCTCTGTCATACTTACAAACCCTTCTCTTTTTTTTAACAATAATTTGGACCTGCTACAGAGTAAGACCTGAATGTCCACCTGAGGACCTCTGTTACATAATTGTTTTCAGGTGAATGGTTGAGTCGTTCTGTTTGGTGGCTCCACTGCAGAAAAACAATGTGCTATTCTCAGTTGAAAGTACAAAACTCTTTAAAATCTAAATATATGGCTCCTCTAATTATTATATTGTGTGTTTTGCTTTTGTACCGCTGATTTCTTCATAATAATATGCCGTGTACTTTCCTGCCCCATGTTCATTGTCGTGATTTGCAGTGTATTTTATTTTAAAGTAAACATGTTTAGCTGTTACTGATAAGTTGACAGTGAGAATGCAGAAGATGAGACTTCACAGAAGCTCTCTCTGCACCCAGTGAGGTCATATGAAAATAAAGTTATGCATTTTGGCATTTAACTGTGTCTATTTGTTGTCTGTACCCTAGGTGAAGAGGTGAAGAATCCTCAGAGAGCCATTCCCATTGGCATCGTAGCCTCATTGGTCATCTGCTTTTTTGCGTACTTCGGTGTTTCTGCTGCTCTCACCCTCATGATGCCATACTATCTGCTGGACAGCAAAAGCCCTCTGCCTGTAGCTTTTAATTATGTTGGCTGGGGGGGAGCCAAATATGCCGTTGCAGTAGGCTCTCTTTGTGCTCTGTCTACAAGGTAAGAAGTATCACGTGATACACCTGCACTGAGGCTTGTTTCTGTTGGAAAAGCTGATCTGAGTTAGTTCAATCAACTCTGAGTATATTCACCCTGAATTCAGGGTGAATTCATGTATGAATAGTCACAAAAAAAAAACCCTCATCAATCAAGCTAAGATACCATGATTCACCATGGCAAAAAGTAAATAAAAAGCAGGACCTTTATTCCAGTGGCCTGAAAAATATAAATGCTATCAGTGTGGGCCAAGCCTTCTATTTTAAAAACAGGAAGGAAGGAAGATTATCCAACTTAATCTTCCTTAATAAATCAAGCTGGAATCCTGCCAAAATTTACATTAGATATATAAATCTAAATATCCAGCTGCTACATGCAAATTAAAATACAAAACAAACAGACAGTTTGTTATTAAACTTGTGATATTAGTTGCACCCAGTAAAACTCATTTTGGTCATTTACGGTGGAAAAAGGCATCAGACTTTAAACTTTTAGATTGTTTAAAAAAGTTGCTCAACAACATTTAAAGAATGCATTTAAAAATGTGAAAATATTTCAGCCTATAATACTCTCATGACACATCCATAATATCTGCAGCCAAAAGCTCACTTTAAAAAGTTGCTTCAGATACGTCCTCACTCAGAAATCTTCACATCATCTCCAAAGTGATGCCAGCAGTGCAATGTATTTTTCCATTACAACAATATTACTCAGTGATCAGTGTTCAGTGATGCGTGTAAGGATTAATACAGGGTAGTTATATTTAAACAGTGATTGTTACAGCACCGTACAGTAAATGTTCCAGAGCAGAATGGTGTACTGTCTACAGAGTGACAATGTTAGAAAAGTATAGCCTATAAATTGCATTCTGAACTGAGCTGGCTCTGTCCTTACGTTGCTGAATGATTGATTATAAAAGCGGTCACGTTCAGTATAAGAAATAATGAGCTAACATTAGAGCTGTTGAACGACTAAAACTTTTAATCAGATTAATCACAGGGCCGCTGCATATTAGGTGCTTTGTGACAGAAGAATAGCAGCAAGAATGAAAGGGAAAGTCTACAAGACTGTAGTAAACCCTGCTATGATGTATGTTTTAGAGATGGTGGCACTGACAAAAAGACAGGAAAAGGAGCTTTAGGTGGTAGAATTAAAGATGTTGAGATTTTCACTGGGAGTGACCAGGATGGACAGGATTAAAAATTAGTACATAAGAGGAACAGTGCAAGTTGAGAAGTTTGGTGACAAAGTCAGAGAGGCAAGGCTGAGATGATTTGGACATGTTCAGAGGAGAGATAGTGGAAATATTGGACAAAGGATGTTGAGGATGGAGCTGCCATGCTGAAGGACAAGAGGAAGACCACAGAGAAGATTCATGGATGTGGTGAAGGAGGACATGCAGAGGGTTGGTGTGAGGGAAGAGGATGCAATGGATAGGGTGAGCTGGAAGCAGATGATCTGCTGTTCCAACCCCATAACGGGAGCAGCCGAAAGTAGAAGAGTCACGAGTAGTACCCATTCATTATTGTGTTTCATTTTACAGGTACAAAAAGACTTGTGACAGAAGGCAGTATATACATTTAACATGTTTTATATAAACTAAAGAACATATATGGTATCCAGATTGCAAAATAAAAATTAAAAAATCATACAACTCAAGACTTCAAGCCAGGTGTCACGGTCGCCCAAGTACTTACAGAGGAAACCCCAACTAATGTAAAACTAATGTAATGGGGCTTTTTTGTACTCAAACTTCCCATCGAGAGGGCCAGTATGAGTCGGTTCTGCCGCCAGATATGAGTCAGTTCCTCCTGGCGTTGGAGCACAAATCCACGCCAGTGAGTGGAGCTGTGGGATTTTTAGTCACTGTGCATTGCACATGCATTAATTACATTAAAATTTTTAATCAAATTAATAACAAATAACATAGAATCAGGATTAGGATTATTTGTAAAGATGAAAACTTTGGCAGATCAGTGCGTTTTAATATTGACTGTATGAATGAGGAAATGAGGATTCAGGTGCAGCAGGAGGGGAAGCGTCAGAGAGAAAGCCAGAGTTTGTTGCTGTTACCCCAGAAAGGGGATCAGTTTCAATCCTTTCTCTTTTTGGAAGAGAAAACCCAGAGTTTTCCTCATCCCTCAGTTAACACAGTTGCTGTTTTCACTACACTAATATTTTTAAATGCATACGTTTGTAGATCAGTTTTCTCTCAGATAATCATGCAGACATGCGCGCGCGCACACACACGCAGATATTTATGTTTGTGTATATGAGTGTGTGACAGCATATGTTTAACTTTAGAAGGCATTTGATTAAGGCTGCAACTAACGATTATTTTAATAATCGATTAATCTATCGATTATTTTTTCAATTAATCGATGAAACAAGAAAAGCATTCAGTTCCAACCCTTTATTCAAAACAGAACTAAAATCTTTAGAAAGTGCACAAACATGTTGCTCCTT
>VUQH01009067.1:7335-19290 GCA_015106775.1 Etroplus canarensis
ACTAGAAACACAGATGCCAGGGGCACAGACACTGAGTCAGGCAGGCACAGACGCCAGAACAAGGGTCACACGCATAGACAGACACACAGGGAGCACAGACACAGGAACAAGGGTCACATGCATAAGGGCAGGACCTGAGGACTCAGGCACTGACACAGACGCTGGGGGCACAGAAACTTGGACTGAGGACTCAGGCGCTGACACAGCTACTAGGGGCTCAGACACACACATAGAGGGCTCAGGCAGACACACTGAGGGTGCAGGTAGACACACAGAGGGCACACATACGGGCTCAGACACAGACTCAGAAGCTGAGGGCTCAGACACAGAAACTGCAGCAGAGAGTTCAGATATTAAGGCTGCTGCAAACACTGACACCAACACAGCTGCGGAAACAGTTACCAAGGCAGCTGCAGCAGACAGCTAGGTGCTCAGACACAACCACAGAATCCACTATACCAGACAGTTTTGGCTCAGAAATAGAGACAGAAGCCACTGCAGAAGACAGCGCGGGCTCAGATATCGACACAGAAGCCACTATAATTGCGGGCTCAGAGTGGATGTGCACCTGTGAGTTGCACTGATATGACTCTGGCACCGGCTCTGATGATTCTAGTTCAGGTTCTGGCTCAGGTTCAGGTGCAAGTTCCAACGGCTCCAGCTCAGGCTGCTCCTGCAGCTAGGGCTCCAACGACTCCAGCTCGGGCTGCTCCTGAAGCTCTGGCTCCAAAGTCTCTGGCTCTGGCTGCTCCTGAAGCTTGGGCTCTGATGACTCCAGCTCGAGTTTGATGACCCACGTCCTTGGGGTGGAAACTGGCCGGAATGCAATAGCTCTCTTCCTCAGAGCAGGGACAGACTTGAAACATACAGAAGCACCAACCGGCAGGACAGCGGTGACAAGGTGGGATGGCTGTATGGTGCAGAGGCAGGAGAGTTTGAGCGACAACGGTGGGACCCACGCTTCCTCCTTGTGGGTGGTACTGTTGGAGAAGATGCAGGTTCAGGCACGTAGGAAGGTGAAGCAGCAGCAGCAAAGGGAAGGCTAACTGGGTGACAACTAAGCAAACCCATTCTGACTACAGGTGGAGAGCAGGCCTGGGAGCCTGGTATCTGGGAAGGAGCTCACCCTCTGGACCAAATCTTCTGGTGGAGTCTCTCAAGGCCATGCAAATCCCATGAATTTGAGCTCATATTGTGGGGAGAGCCATAGCTCAAGCTTCACAGTCCCTCTTAAAAACAAAAGAGAGAACTGCTGTCCATCCTGAAGCTTACAGTCATCTGGGTCTAGAGTGCAGACTGGAAACACCTCAAAAAAGCTGCAGTTTTGGAAATGTTCTGACCCAGTTGTTTAGCCATTACAATTTTTGCCCTTGTCAGACTGACTCAAATCCCTACACTTGGCCATTTTTCCTGCTTTTAACACATCAACTTTTAGGACAAACTGTTCACTGTCCACCCACTCACAGGTGCCATGATGAAGATTCAATACTATTCACTTCACTTGTCAGTGGTCATGATGTTATGCCTGATTGCTTGATCATGCTTGATCAGTGTGGCAGGAGAATATACAAATGCAAAAAAGCCATTTTGTAAATCTGAATACAAAACATTTCTTTTACAGTATTAAAACATATAAGCAACATTTAACTAAAAGTCAAATGTAAAACGCAAACCTGAAAGATTAAACCCACCTCCTACTACTGTGATAATCTTAGAACATTTTCAAAAATGCACAAACAGAGTTGTTTGTCCAGTGAACAATACTACAGATGCACTAGACTGGCCAAGCTGTTGCCGCACAGCTATAGATTTATGCTTCATCACCATGGCATCTCTTTCAGAGTTGATTATAATTCCCAAAAGCCCTTAATTAAACAGTACACAGCCGAAGCCCACGCCCCACTTTTTAAAAAAAATAATAACCATTTATCGCTGAATAGCAGTGAAGCCAATAGATTGACAGACCAAATGTGACCAAATCTCTCAGACCAGTACTAAGAACCAACAGGGCAAGTACCCTGTTAATTGATCAGCCTCAACAAATAATTTGTTCTAATGTCTGTTATCAGGCACATTTTCTATTTGTTTGATGTTTTTATTTAAAAGTCCCCTACTGTTTAATCGCTGGGAGGGGTGTACATCCTCAAGACTATGTTGACTTTGATGACTTTCTTTGGCATTTTGGTAAGGCCACCACTATGATTTGATAGTCCCTCTTCAGCGTAACAACCCAGTTGACATTCAGATAATGTAATTTGACTGCAAAAATTCCAAGTAAGCTTGTTGTCCTAATACCACAGCTTTTGTAAGTGTCAACACAAGTGTTTAAATGCCTAAAAACATAATAGTTTTGTTATTATTATTATCAGTCTTATGAATAACTTAGTATAAAGTAAAAGGTTCAAATTATCTTTGTTTTTTATAGTTGTAGAATATTTTCTTTGATATAAGAAAGTTCTATCTTTTAAAACTCTCAACCATTTCTGTTATTTTTTATGTTTCTTGCCTTTTTCAGCTTTAATTTTAGATATTTTCTTGAAACCACATTAAGCATTATCATTTTTTAGTTACACACACTACCTATAGCAGATTGATATTTCACATAATCCAGTAGATATTGATTCAGTAAATAATGTGGTTTGCAGTGCTACTTCTTTTTTCTCTCAGTCTGTGGACTCTGGCCACAGGGAATGTCTTGCTGGAAGGGTATGCTCTTTTCACTTTCCAGTATCCATTCATAATTAACCCACAAATGTGCAATTGCAACCACTAATTTGGTGCCATGGGTCTATGATGTGAAACGTTCACTCATTCTTCTAGTAATATTACACTTAGTAAGCTAGGGGTTTATGAGAAACAACGTAAGAAATCAAAACCCAGCAAGGAAACATTTGCTCCATTGAATTCTTACCCTGTCATTTATCTATGCATCACCAACACTGACAGGCAATTTGTTATAGAAAAAAAAAAGAAAGAATTGGGGCGTAATGAGGTTACTGGTATGTATTTAAGTACTTCATATGTTCAGGGTACATTTTTGTACAATGTACTAAATAACAGCTTTCATGCTAAATGCTTATTAACTCTGACAGAGTTCCAAAGGCCCGTGTGACAACTGGGTGAGCAAAAGCAAAATGTACTACACAAATTTTTCTGTAATTTATGTGGCTAAAGTTAAATCAATTCAGTTATGAGCCCTAGGTTCACTGTTCTTCATGATGTGTGACACTTGCTTACAACGTATATGATAGTGCTGTTTTCAGTGCAGAAGAAGTTACAGTTCTACTGAATTACTATAAAAAATTACTTTAGCACTGAGAGATTCAGAATGAACTATTTTCAAGAAATGATAAAATGTTTTTGATGTATTATACTGATTGTGCTAAATGAGCTACATAACATAGTATCAGGCAGTGTTAGAGCTTGCCACTATAAATGTGACCAATGCACTTCCTGTGTATATTTTGATTTAATACGCTACTTTTGATAGTTGACACACATAAATGACAAAATTAGAGAATTCCAATATTTTAGAAACCTCCCAACATTTCTCACATTTCAGGGTGCTCATGGATAAACACACACTCACACACACACACACACACACATAAATGACACACACACACACACACAGACAAAAACATTTTTTGGCAAGTCTCTCCTCAGGCAGGTGAATTTGAAACTGAGGTGCCTTCATGATGAAGTCATGGTCACTTTAAATTTGTATCTTTAACTTTGGAATAGCCAGGATAATGCTGCTATAAAATCTAGGACTATGCATCAACTCATATAGGGTCAGTATTTCTGCAGTGTAGTTTTGGGCCAGATCCAAACATTATGTAAAGGTGATCAGTTTAAAAAAAAAAAATACTGAAATGAACAAGATGCCAATGGAGAAAGGCCAGGGTTGGGGGTGCCAATTTATCAAAATGAATAAGAAGCCCAATTGCTGCCTACTCACGTAGTTAAAGTTCAGAGAGTTTTCTTTAATGGTTTTGCTACCACAAATCCAGCAATGTTTTGTTTCTGAGCCATAATATAACTTAGTGATCTCTTTCAATGTTAAATGAGTTTTTAAAAATTACAGATTTTTTTTCATTTATATTAAATGCAACAGAACTCAGAATATTTAAAGTTGTATTTAAAATGCAAAATTATTTGCAACTGAGTCAACTAAAGATTTTCAGCAACTATGATTTTTTTTTAATGATCCTGAACTCTGTAGAGTTCTCTGACAGCTATCATAATCTGCCTGGAAGATTATGCGTACTATACTGCTACAAGTATTTTGTCAGTTCATTAAAAAAAACAAAAAAAAACCCCAAGAAACTCAGCTTGTACCGCTATGGAATTCACATTCTGGCTGCATTTAAAATGTAACTTCTCACTAGCTTGATTTTTGTTTTACCAAGATTAACACTAAGGCATCATTATGATGACAGGCTATTATTCTTTTGATACAAACACAAATCTTTGCTATGCAGCTTCTGCTCCATGCTTGTTATCATCTCATCAGAGAACATTACTGAAGCATACCTGAGTCTGATATGTTCAGATCAAATTCCTTCTTGTATTTCACAGTCAACAGAATAAATTCAGACACAGGTGCAGTATCAAATGAGGAACTTTTATTGTGTATACATCAATAGAAAATGTAATAAGAATTAAATGTAACCACTGATCCAGCAGTGTGAATTTAGTCTAGCAGTATAAACATTTGTAAATTCCAAATCTCATCATGGGCAGCAGTAGAAACAAACAAAGAAGAAATGTGTACGTTAGCTAATGGAAACAGTAGATTCAAAATGAAATGTTCCTGAGTGATACATTTATTGAAAAGGGGATTCCCTTTGTCTCCCCTTGATATCCGCTCTGTGTTCCTGATTTCTCATAGTTAGCTGTCATTATAATGACATCACAAGGGCCAACAGGATTATTAATTCTCCAAAAGGCAGCATCACAAATAATATGGTAATATACTGCTTCACAGAAGCAAATTGCACTGAGCCGTTGCCATACATACAGTATTAGCCGAACAACACACCAAAGCAATGCTATCTATCTTAATCCACAGAATAAATTTTTTCACATTAAAATCAATGGTTTTTTTTTGTTTTTGTTCTGTTTTTGTTTTGCTTTTAATGGTTTTCCTTCCTTTCCTAAGTATGAGTGGTAAGGTGTAATTTAAAGAGCCTATCTTCCCAAGAAAAACAACACTAAAAAAACATTGGAGGAAAATGATGTTGTCATTGTTTTAGAGCAAGGTAATATGATCCATTTAAGGAGGAGGTGGGTGTGGATAGATTAAATAACAAAACATCTGATTCTAATATTGATGACTGTAACATTAAGGAAACAAATCAGGAAATGGCAAAAAAACCAAAAAAAAAGCCTCAAGAAAAGTTATCCTAAGCTAACTAAACCATAGCACTGTCACATTGTAAAATCAATTTAATTCTTTAAAATGCTTTGAAGCTGAACCAAATGACAAACTACTACTTATATTGCAGATTGTCTTGTTTCATATAAAGATCATGGCGGAACAGTACATTTTATCATTTAAATTTGGATATGGTTTTTGTGGTGTTTATGGTTATTTCTTTTAATAAACCATGTTGTTAGTTGTTAGCTCATGGTAAGGATCAAGCAACCTGGGTCAGAAAGTGCATCACTGGGCTCTGCAGACTGTGTGAGGACTGATGTCAGTTAGAGGCATACCAGATTATGTGATAAATGTGTAAAAAAAAAAAACTGTATTTCTAAGATGCAAATACAAAATATGTAAGAGAGAGGAGTGTAATCAGCATAGTCTAAGTCATCCATGTACAGTGCTTTTAGATTTTCAAGATATGATTTGTTGACTTGTTGTTGACTTCTATCAGAACTATTCAGAAACTTTATTGTCATTATACATGAGTAAAAAAACAAAATTATAGGCAATCTCCATCCAGTACAAGACACATCTACAAGATCTAAGAAACACCTTCTGTCATGAGCAGCATGTGAGTGAAGAGAGTGAGGACCCAAATGCCAGACTTCAGGAAGCAAGACGAATAAACTTAAAGTGAACTTTTTTTAGCTACAAAGTCCTTGAAAAATAACAAATACCATAAAGTATAAATCAGGCATGAAACCCTGAAGAATTAGAGCACTCACTGATCCACAGGAGACAATATGAACAACGCAACACAGAACTAAGGAGAGGAGAGTATCAACAGACAAAAACTAATGAACAGCAGGAGGGAGAGGAACACAGGTGACAACAATCCATCTTGACTCAGGTGGATGGAGGGGCATAGAAGGAGGAAATAAATCCAAAATGTCCAAAGTTCAAAATGACATGACATGCCATGGTGGGGCCACCCAGGAGGCCGAAGAGGATGAAGCAGGG
This sequence comes from Etroplus canarensis, assembly GCA_015106775.1. Lineage (NCBI taxonomy): Eukaryota > Metazoa > Chordata > Actinopteri > Cichliformes > Cichlidae > Etroplus > Etroplus canarensis. The sequence goes on from VUQH01009067.1 coordinate 13,727, forward strand.
ACCACCTCTCGGGAGGCCAACATGGAGGTGGACGACGAAGATGTCGAGGTCACCTCTTGGACAGCTGATGTGAAAGCCGGTGAAGAGGACATAGAGACCACCTCTTGGGTGGGTTATGTGGGAACTTGAGCTGGGAGAGCCAAGAGCTACCCTTAGGACTAGAGTGTGTGTGTGTGTGTGTGTGTGTGTGTGTGTGTGTGTGTGTGTGTGTGTAGTGTGAAATCTAACCCAGAAACCAATAGAGGGGACCCTAACTCAGGAACCGATAGAGGGAGCCCTAAATCGGGAACTGCTGGCTCTGGCTGCTCCTACAGCTCTGGCTAGGGAAGAGTTGACTCTGGCTGCTCCTAAAGCTCAGGCTCCAACGCTGATGGCTCCAGCTCAGGTTGTTCCTGCAGCACAGGCTTCCCTGACTCTGGCTCTGGCTCCAGTTCAAGTCTGATGGCCCTTGTCTTCGGGGCAGGAACTGACTCAGTAACTCTCCTACTTGTGGCAGGAACAGGCTTGAGACTCGCTCGGGTGCCAGTCGGGGCTGCCCCTGTCGTGCAGGATGGCAGCGACAAGATGGGGATGCTGGATGGTGGTGAGGCAGGAACAGGTTTAGGATGACTGAAGTACCAACCAGTGTTACCTCTGTCGAACAGGACTGCAGCGATGAAGTGGGGATATTGGGTGGTGCTAAATTTTATGATATTTCATATCACAAATTTTACCATATTCCTCTCTTTGCCCAAACAACCAACACTTTCACAGTGTAAAGATACCATTAAGGAACTACATCACTCTGTAAAACTGTACATTTTTTTTTTTTTTGCAGCAAACATTAACTGGTATTGTGGTGGCCAACAAACTTCAGTCTCCCACACTGAAGTCAGATGTGTTCCGCACTAATTCAGCATTGAGGTCACCACATTTTTTCTTTTTTGGCGTGCAATACAAAAGACTTTTTTGGCAGTAGTGCACACTGGCTTTGAAAATTGTGTGCAACAGAATCTGCCAATATGAATAATTTCTATGGTAGGAGAGAACTTGTACTATTTTGACCTTGAAATTCCCAACTGGATTATGATAAAGACAAACAAACAAACAAACAAACAAAAAAACGTACCACTGAGATTTTGTGGCTACACGACAATATTTGAAGAGTTGTCCAATCTCTGGCTGGATTGGGTTGGTGTGGTCCCATTTTGTCCATTTTGAACCAAAACAATAAATAACCTGTCACTCACAGTCTGAGGAACCGGTTAAAGAGCCAGAACTTATACACTAGGGGAATTCAGTGATGCTTCAATGGCTGTGCAAGTAATGGGTGAACAAGTTAATTTTAGACCTTGTCTAAATTAAAGCAGTAGTAAAGTAAAGTATTTTAAGAAATTTGAGATGAGATGCTCTTTCAGCAGGGCAATCTAGATATAATCCTATTGAGAGTGGATACAATTGTATTGCATGCAAATGGAAGGAGCAGGCATCTGTTAGTGGACTGGAACAGGATTGGGGCAGCAAAAAATAAAACTATCAGTTGTTTGATGTTAAGTTCCATATGGGAAATATCACCATACAATACACTCAGTTCTGATAATGAACACGGTAAACATCCTAACCCATTTAACACCTGCATGTAAGTACTGGATTAGTTGGCATGTTAGGTTACTGATGTTGGGATCAAATAGCAGAATCCACCATGGAAACCATTATTCCAGGATTGCCCTAATCCCCATAAACAACCATGCTGAAATGCCCAAATTTTTTAGGCCTGCTTTTATCAAGTGAAGCCAAGGGGTGGAGGGTGTTGAGTTTAGTGGCCTTAGGGTCTTACATCTACTTTTTGAAGCCTGTGTGGTTCTGTTGGCTTCACTGAGTGATGACCTATACCTTGTATCGGGTTGTTTGCAGTCAAGTGTGTCTGGTATGAGGATGAGCACCTCCAAGTCTGAGGCCATAATGCTCAGGTGGAAAACAGTGGCATGTTCACTCTGGGTTGAGAACCAGTTGTTGCTCCAGGTCGAGGAGCTCAAAAATCATAGGATCTTGTTCATGAGTCAGGGAAGGAAGGAACAGGAGATTGACAGGTGCAGCATCTGCACTACATGCCTGGATATTATAACTTGTCCTGAAATGTTTTGGTGCAAAAAAGTGGCTCAGAAGCAGTGATCTACAGAAACACTACCATATTCCAGAGAGACACTCATGATGAGACATTTACCAGGCTTCATTCTTGTTTTAAATTCCAGCCTTGCAAAGGTATATGCTTCAGTTCTAACTCCTAAAAAAATACATTTCCAACAACAAAAGTTTGCTCTCTGATTTTAATGTACCCTGTAAAATTTGAGACCTAAAATCACCTTCTAAAGACTTAGTTCTTACTCAAAGTTTTGTATGACATCAGATATGACTTGGACTTGCCCTTTAAAAAATTTTAACAGTTCTGCAAGGCATCTATACAGCTACTGAGCTTATGACATTTAAAAATTGTAGCCAGGTTTCCTTTTGACTGACTCCCTGACTCACAAACACAACTCAAACCAGAGGCAACAAACATACAATCTAAAGAGGGCAAACTTGACAGCCCATACATCTGAGATGTCTTTCTTGATGTTCTCTGTCAGAACTAGAAAGTAGCCATGAGTTAAACTAGGCAAGATTTAGTTGAAGAGGATTACTCTATTTGTGTGTGCTTACACACAAACCTTTTCCTGCATGTATCATTTGTATGACCGCAGAATTCAGTTCATGTGGAGGCGTCCTCAAACTAAATTTACCATGGCCCTGGTGGAGGTTAATGTTGGCCCTCCCATCTGCTGTTTTCTAATCATCCCCTGTTATCTATGAAAAAGGAGAGTGGAAGAATATGGTCATAGTGTGCAACAGCCATCTTTTTCCATTTACCCCTTCGCTCTCCTGGCCATTTCACCATCATTTGTGAAATCAGCTGTAGCAGCGGGAGGAGAGTTTGCACAAAATGTACTTCCTGGAGTGTCTATTTCATGCCGTGAGGAGAGGAGATGGCAGCAGCAGCTGAGGAGAATAAGTGAGCGAGGGAAAGGTAATGAATAGAACAGTTGGAAAGCTAGCTGGAGATGGCCCCCGAACATTTGTCACTCCAACAGGAGTTGTCTCTGTTGTGAGATTGGATTTTGGTTTATTATTGTTGTTTTGCAAAAAGCGGGTGTCACTCTGTGCTTGAATGCCAGCACAGCTTCACATGTAAGTGGTGCAGTGCTTTAGATTAAAAAAAAGGAAAAAGAAAAAGAGGAAAGAAAACGGTTTCTCACCTCACATTGAATCCTGTGGGATTCCAACAATAATATGTGATTCCTGCCCTTTGCTTCCTCATGCATGAGCAGAGAATGAAAGCAATCTAATCCTAGAGCCTATTCTGTGGGGGGCTGTGATGCAGTCATGCTACCTTATTGTTCCTCTGGGGACAGAAATAGGCAAGTGGTGACTGTTGGCACATCAAGTCGCAGCACTTTGATATATTGTGACTGGCCTTGCTAATACAGAAAATTACCACGCACAAAAGCCAACAACCACACTGGCAAATATCATGCCAATAAGTGTCCTGGTCTAATTCAAGTGGATGTCTTTGAAATAGTTTTAGTTCATGAGTAAAATATTTTGCTGACCTTGTTTCTTTTCATTTTTGTTTATGTCACTTGAAAAAGCCTCCTTTCAGAAAAAAAGGTCAGCCCACTAACTCTGAAAAAGCTGGCCTCATTTGTTAGAGAAAATTGTTCCTGCTCCTAATTTTACTTGGCTAAGTTGTTGAAAATTATTTAACAGGACTAATACCTATATGTCTCCAATTTATCTCTCTCTGCTCCACTTTTTAATCTTTCTCTCTATTTTGCCTTCTGTTTCTCCCTTCACCCTCGTTCTCTGACTTCCCCTGTTTCCTCTTGTCCCCTCTCACTGGAGAAGCCCTTGGGTTGAAGCACCCTTGAGAAAATGAAGGGGGCAAATATACATGTGTGATGTTCAGAACTGGATAATGGTGCACTTGTTCAATGTAATTGGCCTGGAAAAGCGCTGTAATTTGTGACTGGAGAACCCTGACTTGACTTGAGAAAAATGTAAATGTGCAGCAGAGGAGCGCCTTGGTTAATCAGTTCTCACAAAGAGAATACTTTAAGTTCATTAGTGTTCCATTTGCATATTCGCCCTCATAAAGGAAGCATTAATCCCAAATGAAATAGCATGTTTCTTTCATGAAAAGGAGGGGTTTATTTTATATTTTCCCTCTCATGCTCCAGCTGGAACACATGTGTGTGATCAAAGTAAAAACTCCACTAATAGTCAATAGTCATTTTTTTCCATGTTATAGGCTTACTACATATTTGCATTTGAAAACATTTAAATATAATAATTGGAATGCAAGATCATTTTTAGCCAATACTGAGGTCTTTCATATATATATGTGTGTGTGTGTGTGTGTGTGTGTGTGTGTGTATATATATAAATAATTGTGAAAAACTGCTGCTCATGCAAGTACATGTCTACAACACAAACATGAGTGATCACAACAGAAGAGAGAAGAGAGCAGTTAGTATTCTTCTCTATAGTACTTCCCAAAAATGGCTCCAAATGACTGAATCTAAATAGAGTAAATGACAGAAGCATGTCTATAAGGATTAACACAGAAAAAAAGGCTCATTTGCCAATTGATGATGATCATCAACTTGCAACAAAACAAGGCTCTAAGGCAATGGTCAGAAAAGCTTTTTACTAAGGAACAGAAAACAGCTAATTAAGAGAGTAATATACTGAAAGCCAAATTCTGTGGTTCTCAAGCTGTTGGTTGCAGTCCACTATTGGGGCATAGATTAAATGGCTGATGTGGAGTCGACTCTTTTTTGACATCTTAAATGGTGAATCCCAGAAAAACTTCCCAGAAAAAAAATTTAAAAAAAAAACTAGCTTGGTGGCCTTACAGGCAAACCCCATAGGCTTTTGTTGGCTGCTCATTCTTACGGGGCAGTGTATTTAAATTAGCACAAACTGGTTTAGCCCATTGATTCTAATGATAGATGACCCATCATCGTTTACTCCAATGAAACAAGAGTGGCATGTAATATCAGTGTTCTGCTCCCCGGGCAATAAAGGAGCATATGACATCCTCCAGCAGAAGATGGCCTATACCGAGATATCCACTTGCTTAACTTCTGGGCTCCATCATGTTTTCCGTTTTTAGTGCATCCTTTGGTTTAACTAGTGCTGAGATTCCGGGGGGGTACTAGTCCAAACAGGGCTAGAACTGATCCAGCTCTCCTTTTAAAGGGTCCGGTCTCCTGGTCTGATGGGTATTACCCTAACAGATTTCCTAGAGTGCTTTTAAGCTGGCTATAAGAGACTCGCTCAGCCTCTCTAACTGCTGTCAATCCCAACGTCGACCCTGCTTCCCCCAATCTCCTGCCCTACCTGGTAGCCAATTCAGCCAGGCGGGCGATCAAGCACGTTGGTTATAGCAGCTCCCTTGTGAACCTTTGGCACTTGGTCAATTGGCTGAGAAAAGGTTTAAAAGATGAGGATAATTCGTCCTAAGGGGCTGTTTTTGTAGGTGGACT
>VUQH01009095.1:8255-22316 GCA_015106775.1 Etroplus canarensis
GCTAGTATTAGCTAATAAATTTGGCACTCTACCTTTTCGTATAATTATGGTCACTTCTGGCTAAAAACAATGGTGATGCCCAAACTTGGAGCTTGTAAAATAAACTGAGTAGAAAATACAAAAAGTAAAGAGCTTAATTAATCAGTATCTAAATATGATACAATAAGAGCTTAAATTTAAAATTAATGCTTGCATTGTGGATTGAAATGCTAAAGATTTTCTAAAACCTTGTGGTAGTGGAGCTGAAACAGATTTTGCATCTCCAGTGGGTGGTGCAGAGAGTGGGCATTGGGATGATATCTGCATCAGCGGATGGATGAATCCAAACGGTGGGCTGATTCAATTAGCAATTACTCACGCAGCAAGTAATACGGATGCACACCAAATGCTAGCAGTTCAGTATTCAGACCACAGAAGCACTCCTTTACACAGACACCTGAAAAAATCCTGAAGCCAGGCACGATCACACTGTGGTCCAGGATGTGTGAAAGTGTGAGTGTGGTAATGTCTCGCTGCAACACTCCATGAAGCGCATCCGACTATGCTCACTGTTTGTTGTCTGTTGCGCTCACTCACTTCTGACTGACCAAGCTCATCCATTATTGTTGCCCAAACCGCTTCAGCGCTGAAACGGCTTCATTTCCTTGCTAGTTCCTGCAAGATTTCAGGCTGTAGAACGGCGATCAGGTGACGATTCTCTGTTCCCGAGAGTGTAAAGCAAAGAAAAACCACTGGGAGACTGACGGCTGCTATAGCGCATGAAGCATAGACATTATTATACCCATACAGTGATCTCAGAATAGGATAGCTGATTAGGCACAAAATGGCAAATTCGGATTTGTGATAGCTGACCCAGAAGCAGACAGACACAGACGATGGGTTGCAGGGTTTTAATAAAACATAAGGTTAGGTACAAAGATCTGAGACTGTGGAAAGTCCAAAACTTAGTCAGTGAATCCACAGCAGAGTTTCTTGGGAGCTTGTGAATGTCCTCTGAGTAATCCATCCAAGGTGGTAACCACCACCGTGGAGTTGAGAGAGGCAGGTCCTAGAGTCTGGTTCGGTTCCAGAGTTACTGTTGCAGCAGGGAGAGTCTCCAGGCTGGGTGCCGCGGGTGTCTGTGAGGGACAGCGGAACACAAACATAAACACAAGCGTGTGGCAGCAACAAGACTAGGCGGAGATTTGGAAGTAATCTGGCCGGATTACGACACATGAAAAGTGGTTAACGCGCCGGCAGCTCGCGCACGCAATTGGTTACCTGACCCACACCAGAGAACGAGAGGGAGAGAGACTAGATCCCAGCAGGCGGGGGGGGCCCTGACTCTGTCTCTGCGTCCTAGGATAATAATAAGGGTAATTTTAAGCAGTGAAACGAGCTGTAACCCTCTGTCCCAAACTTTAAAATTCTGTTCGCATGATTTCATTTACTGTGCTCACCATCCGCAGGCTCCTCTTGGGGGTTCACTCTGGAAGTGTTACTCTGCTTGTGACACCCCAATGAGAAGCTTTCAGGTGGCAAACAGATCACATGTTGGATCCCCTTCAAATGGCTGCCTTTGGTTCAGCAGTTCTGGAAGTATATTTACCTACCTCTTTGTGACCATCTGCATGCTTACAGTACGTTTAAAACGTAGCTTCGTCCAGCTTTGAGATGTCATGATCACCACAGTGATGAACTTTCCTCTGTCTGGCATTAAAACTCATTTGCATATGAGTCTGTTTAGCTACGTGACTCATTTTCAAAGTTTTATTTCATTTACAGGGCATCATTTTTAAGCACCAGGCTTAAAAATTACGCCGCTAAACGGTCGGCTGTTTAAAAAATGCTGAGGAAGACATCTGGCCAGCAGTGAGGAAAAAATATGCTCTTATTTGGTCTCATTTATAATCCCGGTGGTTCTTCGGATTATACGTCACAAAGTGTTGCTGGGAGGACTGCGTGACGACAGCGGTTTAATTTCATTTTCTGAGTCTGCTTATGTCACCGAGCGCAAACCGCGTAGCTTTCATATTGTGACCAGACTGTGGAAGGAAGTCCGTGTGCTTCACCCCGCAGAGGAAATGAAAGAACACCGAGGCATTTCCCATAATCTCCTGATATGTCGTGACGTCAGTATGGAGAGGGATATTATTCAATCCTGGCCTCTCTGCTGGTGCCTGGTCACAGATGTGCAGCCTGCGCCACTGTAGCTGGCGTGATCTCTGCTGTGGCTGTGATCGTGCAGGTTCCCATGCCGCACCCCGGGCCGGCTGCTTCAGCCAATCTGAACTGCAATGAACTTATAAATCCGGGCTGCTGCTCTAGATTTAGGCACTTGCTGTCAGAGGGAGGAGATTATAGCAGCACCTACAGCTACAGTTGCATAATACTGTATGGTCGTAGTTGCTGCTGCTGCTGCTGCTGCTGCTGTTGTTATAATGTCAAGACCAGCTCAAAAATGACATTTGCATTGCATATTGCATTTTGGCGCTTGCTTACTGTATGCTTGCACTTCTTTTTTTCATAGCTAAATCATCAATGCATCATGGCAGTATAAAGCGAAGACTAAAGCATTACAGCTGCACTGATCAATATTTTAACATCAGCAGTGCCTTAAATACCTGTACTTGATGTGAGAAGATTGTATGTAGTGATGACCTCACAGAGGTTTATCAGGCCTGCCTGCAGTTCTCAGATCAGTGAAGCATATAGGAGCCAAAGATGGAGTTGGTGCTCTCTGGCTGCCTGGCTGGTACTGGGTTGGACTCCCTTTGGCCTTCAGAACTGCCTTAATTCTTCATGGTGGGGATTCTGGAAACATTAGTTATAGATTTTGGTCCATATTGGCATGATGGCATCACGCAGTTGCTGCAGGTTTGTCACGTGATGCGAATCTCCCATTCTGCCATGTCCCAAAGGTGCTCTGTTGGTTTGAGGTTTGATATCTGTGGAGGCCACTTGAGTACAGTGAGCCCTTTTTTTTTCATGTTCAAGAAACCAGTTTGAGATGATCTGAGCTTTGCGACATGGTGCGTTAACCCTGCTGGAAGCAGCCATCAGAAGATGGGTGCACTGTGGTCATAAAGGGATGGATATGGTCAGCAACAGTACTCAGGTAGGCTGTGGTGTGCCAGAAAATAACCCTCACACCACTATCTCCGGTCTGAACCAGCTGAACCCAAGCATCGAAATGTTGCAGTAGATGTGGCGACTCATCAAACCGGGCAACATTTTTCCAATCTTTTATTGTCCTACTCTGGTGACCCTGTGCAAACTGTAGCCTCAGTTTCCTTTTCTTAGTTGACAGGAGTGGCACCTGGTGTGGTCTTCTGCTGCTGCAGCCCATCTGCTTCAAGGTTCATTCTGCTGTGCATTCAGAGATGCACTTCTGCATGTATGGTTGTAGCGAGCATTTCTTTGAGTTTCTGTTGCCTTCCCATCAGCTCAAAGCAGTCTGGTCATTCTCCCCTGACCTCTGGCATCAACGAGGCATTTTTGTCCACTGATCTGCAGCTCTTTAGACACTTCCCCTTTTTTTTTTTTTTTTTGGACCATTCTCTGTAAACCCCATAGATGGACAATCTCAGTAGATCAACAACTTCTGAAATACTCAGACCAGGCTGTCTGGCACCAACAACCATGCTGCATTCAAAGTCATTTACATTGCCTTTCTTTGTTTTTAACAAAGTTGCTATCATGTGCTCGTGTGTGGCTGATTAGAGCTTTGCATTAATGACTACTTTAACAGTATACCTAATAAAGTGACCATGAGCGTATATTGCACGTATAGGCCACCAGACTGGAATTGGCTCCACTGCAATGCTACTTCTTGCTAATGCTTCTTTATTAGGTCCACTACACAAGATGACAATGTTTTTGTCTGCTGGCTGTTACACTGTGCCATTATGGCCAAAATGCACGGTAAAGGCCTTAATCAAAGCAGTATCTTTGTGACTAACAGTCCTGTGTAGCCGAGCAGCTGATGTAACTCAAACTGACGGTTCTCTGGCATTCTGGCTTTGACTGATGGGCGTGTGACAGGAAAATGGTGCTAACTGTGGTTGATGAAAATCTGTAGCCAACTGTTCAAATATTGAAGCAATACAGTCAGACAGGCTGTCTTATGTAGACACAAAGAGCACGGCGGCTTTGTCTTAAGACTAGTTTGGACCTGTATAAAGCTGTTGAAAAAGGAAAGAGTATTTTTCTCTCTCTCTCTCTCTCTCTCTCTCTTTAAATTCAGCCCATCAAACCCTCCTACTCCTGCTGTGTCTGCTTCACTCCCAGTCACTGGCTAGAAACCTCTGACAGACTGCTCAGACTTTCTGTCTGCTGGATTTCCATACTGGTAACTAGAAATAGAAAAATGCTGCAGGAGCGCGGAGTCGTACGGTTAGGTGCATAAGTTTTAGGTTAAAACTTTTTTTTTTTTTTTTTTTTCCTTATAGTAATTTTTTCTTTGACACCACCGTGGTGGATTTTTAAACCAAATAGTCCAAATGCGAATTTTGGCCACTTCTCGAGTTTTGTATGTATCTATTTTATTAGCCAACTGATGGCCTCCTCACTTGCCTCATACTGAACATTCCAGTGAACAGCTACCAAATAAGAGTTCAGTACTTGGAATCAACTTTACATCTTTAATCTGCTTAGTTGGTAATGAAATTCTGAGGGAGCAGGCCTTACCTGGCCGGGAAAGTGGTTGTCAGTCAGTTGTCCTGTGACTTTTAAGTCCCTAAAAATTGCTGCAATTCTTAAATAGTTGATTTAACTCTTTTGTCAAACCCCTTGAATTAAAGCTGAAAGTCTGTACTTCAGTCATGGTTTCACTGTTTGATTTAAAATTGCAAAATTACCCAAAAAAGGGCATTGTTCCCAAACTTATTAATGTAACTATATGTGACTGATGTGTCTGAGAGGTTTATCAGCTGCTGTCCAGGTAAATGTTTTTCTTCTTCACCTTTTGAAATTTGCAAACTTTTTTTGGTACTTTTTAAAAAATGTTATTGCATTTTGACCCAGCTTTGTCTCTTAAATCTGATGGTAGGACACCTATGTTCATTCCTGTGACATTGACCTTTACATGCCTTTGTCTCTTGGCTGGACACAGTACGGTTTCAATATTCCAATCTGCCAGAGCAGCCATGAGCTGAATAAAAGTCCAACTGTGGTGATGATCTTTGGGCTCAGCTCTGAGGCTGCTGTGCCTCTCCTCTGCTCCACTCTCTTTGCCGCAGGCTCTGTAATGTGTGTGAATATATGTGTGTGTGTGTGTGTGTGTGGCACATGGCACGGCGAACCAGCTGCCCCCTACCTGTGATTGATAATGTGCCTCATTATTTGTGCCATTTCATCTGAGGCTTCCAGTGAAAGCTTCAAGCTGGGACTGTCTGCCTGCTTGGAATACTCGCTAATGACGGCGCCCTGCCCTCCAGCCCCCAGTCGTCCTGACGCAGGGCATCCGGAGAGCGGTCGGCTCTTCCCCCAAGCGCAACCTCGGCTTGAGAGGCAGGGCACTAAGACACTCTCATCCCAGCACAAAAGCAAGCGGACTCGCTCGAGCCTCTTTCAAAATGCCGCACTTTTCTCTGATTAATAATAAATTGTGGCTGAGTAATAGCTGCTTCTCTGCGAATCTGCCGCCTTTGTTATGTCCTGAATGAGCTGGGCCTCACGCAGATTTATGTCATAACTTTACAACCCAGGACTAATAGCTATGCCAATTAAGTTGTTTTAATGAAGAGCTGCTCTCATTTTCTTCCTTGGGTCTCTACGCTTACTCTCTGGCAGTTTTTTAATTGAATGAATCGTCTGTCTAGAAGTTGTTTCGGTCATTGGAACAAGCGTACAAGTCGCTGCTTTGCATTTCATACCAGTGTAGATCCTAGACTCTGGATGGCCTCAAGCAACGACCATCCACTGCTGCATACTGTAGCTTAGAGGGACTGTTCACCCCGCTCTAAGTGGGCTCTTTTTTTAAAATCATAAAATGGCTAATAGGCTCCAGTTAGAGGGTCCTGTAGGTAAGTTAGGCTTGTCTCACCTGCTGGTGCTCTTCATTTGATATTTGCAATTTGTGATTTTTCTGTAACTAAGGGGGGCAGACGGATTGGTGTCACATCCGCAGTGATGCAGAAACTGCATGTTGGTTACAACATGCTGAGCATGAACACAATGCTGGTCTACCTTCCTACGCTAACCTTTGGCCATGAGCTGTGGGTTGTGACAGGAGCAAGGTCGAGCTTCCTACGACTGGTAGCTGGGGTCACCCTTAAAGGTAGGGTGATGGAGGTCAGTCTGGTATCTGGCTCGTAGATGCCTCCTAGGTGAGATGCTTTGGGTATGTTGAGCCAGGAGGAGACCCTGGGGCAGACCCAGGACATACTGGAGAGATTATGTCTCTCAGCTGCCGTGGGGACTCCTCTGTGTTCTCCCAGAAAAGCTGGAGGGAAGTCTAGCCATCACTTGGAGTGGATAAGAAATAGAAAATGGATATTTGGATCAAGACTAGTGATTTTGCTAAATGATTAAGTAAACGCAATCAGAGTTTACTCAGAGCTAACTCTTGGTCATTTGTCTTATACGGAATATTGGATTTTGGACACTGCTTCCATCTATTGACTATACAAATAAAAGAAACTTGTTCCCTCTCAGCCTGTACAGCCTGTCTTACACTGGACTCATCTGGCAGTAAAGTGTTGAAAAATGCCTAATCAATGCCTGTCTACTCATTCTACGAATTAAATGACAAAATACATTACTCCCCTGACACAGGGATGCGTTTCTTGATTTCACACTCAGAGACAGAAAGACATCATCATTTGTCCCTGCCTACCAAAACTTACAAATCCAATACAACTATGTAGTGATATGACAGCCCAATCTGTGTGGTTTGTAAGGTTTAAAAAATACTGTGGTGAATATTAAAGTTATAGAGCCTGCTGCATTTATAAATGCACGGTCATGGTTAAAGTCTGTTAGAAACAAAGGAAACCGTGTTAGTCTGTCCTTTTGTTGACCCTTCCATCTACTTTGACCTGTTCTTAGGCCAACTTTGTTTGATTTGTTACTTCAACACTAATATGCGTGTGGAAAGCTGAGTAAAGCAGCTGATTCTGCCAAATTTCCTGGCGGTACAGTCTGTCTGTTCATGTTCATGGATGCAACTCCAAGTGTCATACTGTAGTTGGTTTCAAGTCTGCGGTTTTACACTGAAGAGCCAAAGTCTTGATGTCACATGCAAGCTGGCATGGGTTATGCTGTCTTTGGTGACTCCAGTAGGCACGCACCATATTTTAAGACAAAAAGCCTGACCCCGCAGCAGACGACTATAAGTCTTTAGTGCACAAACGGAAAACAATACAGCTTACTTGGAGCAGTGGGTGTACTTGTGATACTGTAGTTACAGTCATGAGAAAAAGAAAGTTGTCACAGGATTCTCTGCAGTCTTGTAAAAAACTCTCCACTGCATGATTCAGTAGCTTGCAGAGCCACTTTAGCAGCAATAACTTGAAGCAGTGGTTTTTCTATCAGTCTCTCACATTGTTGCAGAGGAATTTTGGCACACTCTTCTTTACAACGTTGCTTCAGTTCATTAAGGTGTGTGGGGATTTGTTTATGCACAGCCCCCTTTAGGTTCCGCTAAAGCATTTCCATCAGGTTGAGGTCTGAATCTTGACTGGGCCATTGAAACACGTTGATTTCTTTTTTAGCCCTTCTGTTGTAGATTTGCTAGGGTGCTTGGGATCATTGTCCTGTTGCATGACATAGTTTCATCAGGCTTAATTGTTGGGCAGATGGCATCACATTTGACTTTAGAATACTGTGGTTTACAGAGGAGTTCATGGTCAGCTCAATGGCTGCAATGTACTCAGATCCTGTGGCTGCAAAACAAGTCCAAATCATCGTCCCTCCACCATGCTTGACAGTTGATATGAGGTGTTTATTCTTATATGCTGTTTGATTTTCCCCAAACGTGACCTTGTGCATTATGGTCAGCCATCTCCATTTTGGTCCGTTGTCCCAGAAGTCTTGTGGTTACTCTACTGAGGCCTGTAGAGTCTGAGACGTAGTTTATTTTTTGCAGTTTCTCCAAGCATCGCGCAGTCTGACTTTGACGTGATTTTCTTGGATAATTCACTTCTGAGAAGATTGTAGCTTTGTTATTGCACAACCTGAACGCTTCAGACCAGCAGACTGCCAGAAGTTCTGCTTTTACAGTGGTGGTCACATTTGCTGATGATCAGTTAATGCTGCGAATTTGATTAACAGCACCATTCTGCTATTTACGCTCTTAATTCTTAGGGAAGAAGTTTCTTCCATACTCACTAATCTGACCCAGGTCTCTTCCAGTGTCGTTTTTTCATCATTATCTCTTAAGTCTAACATCTTCCACGGCATCTGATCCTCTCTGTTCTGCTCTTTTTAATGACATGTCCCGAGCTGGCCGTGACCCCTTAACTCGATCATGGACTAATCTCTTCATCCAGCCTTGATGTTTACCTGACGAATCCCCAGGACTTAGTGGTATCCCAATTGTGCACTTGAGTTCTGCGTCTAGAAGCTTTCCTACTGCTTTTATTGTGTGGCTAGCTTAGATGAGTTGTTTTCATCATTTCACTAGTTTTGAAAGTAACTGAATAAAGGCAGTCATACCAAAACTGTCCAGCACAGAACTATAGACGAAGCTAATAACTGGCAAGTAAATATAGATAAGCTAAAGAGCCAGGCAGTTTTGAAGACAGCTGCTTTTGTTGCATGGCTAGCGTAGACAAGGTGTTAACATCTTTTGTAGCTTTCTGTTTTAGTAATTTGATCAAAAAAAATCACACCAAACTTGCCCAGTATCAAACAGCAGAAAAACACAGTTAGCAACTAGCTAGTGCACACAGTTCACACAGCTAAAGAGCCAGAACTTTTGGAGTTGATGAAGTAAGAATAATTTTTAGACCACCTTTTATCGTGCGCCATGTATATTCAGTTGCACATTACACTCACTGACCAATTCATTTGGTATACCTGTTATAACACGCATATCTAATTAGCCAAACACATGGCAGCAACTCAGTGCATTTAGGCATGCAGACCTGCTCAAGATGACCCGCTTAAGTTCAAACTGGACTTCAGAATGGGGAAGAAAGGCAATTTAGGTGACTTTGAATGCGACACAGCAGCTGGTGTCAAATGGGCTGAGTATTTCACAAACTGCTGATCTGATGGGATTTTCCTGCACACCATTCTCTAAGGTTTACAGAGCACAGCCCAAAAAAGAGAGAATATCCAGCAGTGAGCGGCAGTTCTTTGGGCAAAAATGCCTTGTTGACGCCAGAGGTCAGAGGAGAATAGCTAGACTCCTTCAAGCTGATAAGAAGGCAAAATTCAAATAACCACTCAGTATATCTGAGGTTTGCAGAAGAGCATGAATGAATGCAAAACATGGTAAACCTTAAAAAAGATGGGCTACAGCAGCAGGAGGCCACTCTGTCAGCTAAAAACAGGAAACTGAGGCTGCAGTTCACACAGGCTCACCAAAATTTTACAATAGAAGATGGGGAAGGTGTCGCCTTTTCTGATTACTCCTAATTTCTGACAGTCAAAGGGCAAGGTCAGAATTTGTCTTAAATGACATGAAAGGATGGATCTGTCCTGCCGGTTCAAGCTGCTGGTGGTGTAATGGTGTGGGGGAAATTTTCTTTACCAACTTTGGGCCTCTTAAAGCATGGCTTAAACCCCATAACCTACCTGAATATTGTTGCTGACAATGTCCATCCCTTTATGGCCTCAGCATGCCATCTCCTGATGGTTGCTTCCAGCAGGGTAACACGCCATGTCACAAAGCTCAAATCTTCTCAAACTGATTTCTTGAACACGACAATGAAGTTACTTTATTCAAACGGCCTCCATGGTCACCAGATCTCAATCCAATAGAGCACCTTCGAGATGTGATGGAGATTTGCTTCATTGATGTGCAGCCAAGAAATTTGCAGCCGCCATGTCAATATGGACCAAAACCTCAGAGGAATGTTTCCAGCACCTTGCTGAATCGATGCCATTAAGTCAGTTCTGAAGGCAAAACAGGATCCAACAGAGTACTGGCAAGGTGCATCTAATGAAGTGGCTGGTGAGCATATATGCTGCCTCACTCCCACATAAACTCTGAAGCTTTTGCATTTACAGAAACAAAATCCAATTAAAAGGAGCCCTCCTCCTGTCTGTTGTGTTTTTCTGACACAAATATAACATCAGATTCACAGTTTGTCTCTCAGATGGACATAGGCAGCAAACATATTTGTCAAAAGCTGAAAGAAGACCAATTAGTGTTACTGTATCTCTGGTACACTCTGGTCTCAGTGAGAGAGATATATGTGTGTGTATATATATATATATATATATATATATATATATAAACAATTTTTTAACTCAGCCACACACTGATTCGACTTCAAAGGAGAAAAAGAAACAAAATGCAATAAAACATTTGGGCTGAGCCACGTGAAGTTTCTGCACAATGATATCGTCACTTGTGCTGGCAGGGTTCGAGCAGAAGACAGGAAGTGGTTGTGGAAGTGAAGTCAGAGCTGCAATGTGGCTCTGGAAGGGGGTCTGAATGGCAGGAACAGACAGGAGATGGAGATAAGGGAACAGGAAGACGCTGCTTTGAGAATCCTGCCTTAAGTCTGGCTTGTGTCACCCACAATGGGAGGTGGGGGAAAGAAGAGAGTCTCTGAATGACATTCTCCAAAGGAATCACGCCCTTCATACATTATTAAACTGTCCTCTGGTTTCAAATAACAAGACTATATTTACTGGAGGTCTCACACGGCACCAGGCTCCTGGACACATAACCAAACAAATGCATTGAATTATACTAAGGAGCTGTAGCAGCAAATGACAAATCCTGTTTGGCGAAATGCTTTGGATGTTTGGATTTGTGCACATTTGTTCTGCAGTGTTTTTACAGTGCCGTCATTTCTGGTTTGTCCTTTTTGACTTTAATTCCTTCAGGTCAGCCCAGAGTCCAGATGATATGTGTTTAGTTTTTTCCCCTTCAGACTTCCGCACATTCTTTCTGAACTACAAATGATGCATAAAATTAAGTGCCAGGGTTTGGCTTTAATCCAAGCAGGTGTGCATTTAATATAATAAGAATGATTTTAATGGCCAAACTGCAAGGGCCTCAGAACATTTGGACACTCGTATCAGTTCACGTACAAACAAATGAAAGTAAAGATGTGGCCATGCAAGAGAAGTAGATAATGTAAAATCTGACACTGGTACTGAAGATGTTGGCTTTGCTCACAACAGGCAAAATTGTGCAGTTTCTAAGAATTTCCTGCAAATGATCGATAAAAACAGAACACAATCATTTGCAAATAACTGAAAAAAGAAACTGAGGGAAAACATCAAGTGTTAGAACTGAGGGATTTTTTTCTTTTAAAGTTACTAATTAACAGTTCATTAGTTAGAAGATGCAACCGAGGATTGGATTGAGCCATCTTTTGCCTTCGGAACTGCATAAATTCTTCATGGCACAGATTCAACAAGGTGCTGGAAACATTCCTCAAAGATTTTGGTCCATACTGACATGACGGCATCGCACAGCTGCTGCAGATTTGTCAGGTGCACATCAGTGATGAGAATCTCATGTTCCACCACATCCTGGAGGTGCTGTATTGGATTGAGATCTGGTGACTGTGAAGGCCATTTGAGTACAGTGAACGGACTGTCATGTTCAAGAAATCAGTTTTGAGAGGATTTGGCCCCTGTGACATGGCGTGATATCCTGCTGGAAGCAGCCATCAGATGGTGGGTACACTGGTTATGAAGTGATGGACATGGCCAGCAACAATACTCAGGTAGGCTGTGCTCTTTAAACAATGTTTTAATGGTTCTAAGGGGTCAAAAGTGTGCCTAGCAAATGATCCCCACACCATAATACCACCACCTGCAGCCTGAGCCATTGATGCCAGGCAGCATGGATCCATCCTTTCATGTTGTTTACACCAGTTTCTGACCATACCACCTGAATGCTGCAGCAGAAGTAAATACTCATCAGACCAGGAAACAGTTTTCCCGCTCTTCTTTTCTCCAATTTTTGTGAGCCCACGTGCATTAAAGCCTCAGTTTCCTGTTCTTAGCTGACAGGAGTGGCACCTGGTGTGGTCTTCTGCTGCTGTAGTCCATCTGTTTCCAGGGTCAATGTGGACATTGTACATTCAGAGATGCTCTTCTGCATACTTTGGTTGTAACAAGTGATTATTGTCCCTCTGGCATCAACAAGGCATTTTCACCCAGTTAAGTGCCTCTCATTGGATACTTTCACTTTTTTGGACCATTATATGTAAACCTTAGAGATGGCTGTATTGGGATATCCAAGTAGATCAACAATTTATGAATATACTCAGGCCAGCTCATCTGGCACCACCAAAAATGCCACGTTCAACATCATTTAAACCACCTTTCCTCCGCATTCTGATGCTCAGTTTGAACTTCAGCAGGTCATCTTGAGCATTTCTGCATGCATAA
Source organism: Etroplus canarensis (assembly GCA_015106775.1). Taxonomy (NCBI): domain Eukaryota; kingdom Metazoa; phylum Chordata; class Actinopteri; order Cichliformes; family Cichlidae; genus Etroplus; species Etroplus canarensis. The sequence continues at coordinate 20,763 of VUQH01009095.1, forward strand.
GTGCATTGAGTGGCTTCTATGAGATTGCGTTAATCAGCAGTCGAGTGGGCATACCTAATGAAGTGACCTTTGAATGTGTACATTTGTGTTTACGGGTTTTGAAACAACATTGTTCCCATCCAGTCAACATATCTTTCAGGGAAAGCCTTGCTTATTTGAGCAAGACAATGCCAAGCTATAATATGCATTACAGCAGCATGTTATGATTCCTAAGTTGATGTATTATGAACCAAAATATATGACAAAGGAGACATTGAACTGTTGGGCAGCTGAAATCCTTGTATATCGAGCAAGAATGGGAAAGCATTTCACTTTCAGTTGGTTGGTAGGGGTTTCTTCAGTTCCCGTCCACATGCAGAATGTTGTTCAAAGAAGCTGTGATGCAGCACAGTGGTAAACACACCCCAGTCCCAACTTATTGCTGGCATCAAATTCTCAGTCAGCGTATATTATCTATGAGGGGAGCATGTTTCCCCGTCAATTATGAAGATTCAAGTTTATGAGCAGAACTTCAGAGTATTCAACAGAAGATGTGAAGTCAGAAACGGAAAGACCAGGCTGCAGTTAAAGGATCAAAAAAGAAACAAGTGAAGTTGTGAAAAAAGTTCTCTGGACTGATGAAACGAAAATCAACCTTTCGAAACAAAATGATGGAAAGAAGAAAGTGTGGAGAAAAAAGGAACGGCTCATGACCCAAAGTACCTCATCTGTCAAACTTGGCAGTGTTTGTGTAATGGTTTGGGCATTCGTGGCTGCCTTTTCAACCCTGAAAATTATAGCTGTGTGTGTAAAATTCTGCCTCCCACACTCTCCCTTCTACTCAAATTACAGCTGAAACTCAGCACTTTATTGTACTATCTATGATTTAATTTTAAATAAAATCAAATGCAAAGCCTGGAGTACAAAAAATATGTGTTGGATTGGCTGTGGCAGTCAAAAGGGATGGGGAAATGAGAAGAAATTCCCTTAGGTTAATGTGCTGTGTGCGCTCACGTAGAAGCCATAATTTTGAGAGTACAAAGTAAAAACCGTGGTTCAATGAAAAGCATCCATGCTGTTCCTGTGTTATCAAGTTTCTGGAATCATATTAGGCCCAGCAATCCTTTTTATTGAACACAGAACTACAGAGATAGAGTGAAACACAGAGGTGGAAGCTTCAGTCCTCTTTGGATCAGTTTAGGGTTTTACAGTCCTACTTTCCCCCTTCATGTCCACAATTACTCTCCTCTGAACACCAGTAAACAGGACGCTGCCGCTCATTTCTGTTTCATCCAGCGCTGTCAGATATCAAAGTTTCTTTGTTGTTATATTAGCTACCAAATACCCAAAGCTCAGAGCTCTAGATCAGTTGCGTTTTTGATGGGCAGCGGCTGGGGGAATGGAAGTTGAACCTTTATATGGTAACAGCCAAAAAGCATCTCGTGAGAATTTGCACTACTCTGCTTTTGCCAAATCCTGTGTTTATGATGGAAGTGATAAGGAAGTGTTAACACATATTCACTCATGAACATGGGTGCATACGTCTTTTTTTTTTTTTTTTGTTTTTTATAAAGG
>VUQH01009097.1:5413-15908 GCA_015106775.1 Etroplus canarensis
TAAGTTTCTCAGCTAATTTTGCATTCAGGTTTTTGTTCTCCACAAATAAACATTATCAGGTAGTTTAGATGGAATTTCTGGACAGTCTAAATAGTTTGGATCAATACCATCAATTCAAGTGTCATCAAAGCTGTTTTTACCAATGACAACTCCACTCCCAATTTGTTTCACTGTACAGGTGTGGACCGGCTTGACAAAGATCTTACGATTGGACAGATGCAAGGTAAAGTGCATGGATTGTTTGTAATACAAAAATTTTAATTTTCTGTCTTTTTAATTGCTGTTAAGAATATACAAGTTTCCGAATTATGGCAATATTTGTACACAGGGAAGTTTCAGATGCAGGTCCTCCCTCAGTGTGGTCATGCCGTCCATGAGGATGCTCCTGAGAAAGTAAGTGTTTATCTGACTACAGTTTTTACACTGTGATTCATCTATTGTCCAAAACCTGTGCCTGTATGTATGGAGCTTGTTGTTATGCCTGATTCAATTTGTTTTTGTTTATAAACTTGGTGATCTGGCATTTGTTGTTAGGTAGCAGATGCACTAGCAACATTTATGGTTCGGCACAAATTCACTGAGTTTAAGGAAGGATACCTGTGGTAAGTGAACTTTCTATAAAGGAAATTAGATTTGCATTAATTATATGTAACATAACAAATGTTTAAAATTTACATAAACAGCAAAAGTCTGTCTAAGTTAACTGAAAAGGAATCTGTCCCTTTGCTATACCTGCTTATTCTCATCACAGAGAAGCTACAACAAACCCAGCAGACAATATCAGCAATAATAAAGAGGAAGAATAATTCATGTTGGTTTACCTCATTTGCCTTTCTTTTTTTTCCTACAGCTAATTTCCAGTTTTGTGTCTAACTATAGCCAGCAGCAGTAGAGGAAATGTTTCAAGATTCATCAACATCATTGTCCAATTTAACAGCAAATTAAGGAAAATATACCTATTATTATTATTATTATTATTATTATTATTATTATTTTGCTTTTGTCATGTCAATATTTTTGCCTTTCAGCTTTGCCTTATTTTTCTTTTGAATATTGGGATTTAATTGTATGCTTCCTTTTCATTATATATATTTTTTATTTTCTGATATGCAATGCTCTCCTGTTTTATTTTGAGTGATTGCATCACTGTTAATGTGTGTTTATAATGTTTGAATTCAAACAATGATTAAAGATGGATGCAGCCAACAGCGTGATCTTTGCTTGTGTGTGTGTACTTTTATTCTAGTTTTCTGTCATCTTCTACACTGTTCACACTGGAATAACCATTACAGATATGTCATTTTGCTGACACTAAGATGAAGTCTAGCACACTTTTCACTTGTTTGGAAGAGAGCTTGTGTTTGATTCACATTATACTATACTGTATAACTTCTTTTTGTGACTTTCATAGAATAGGAAGTAAGTCAACCAGATATACCAGTTTATGTGGGACTTCACAAAATACATTTTCATCCCTTGTCCCCAGTCCCAATATTGAGACAGTGTCCCGTGTTTTTATTGGTTGCACTTTACAAAGGTGAATATTAATCTTGCTAGTAAGCTGTGACTCAAAATGGTTTTGATCTGTGGAGGCACCCTGACTGAAACCCAAAGATGACTAGCAGAAAGAACAGCTGCTGGAAAAAAAGTAAAGTTTTACTGTTATTGCAATTGACATTGGCTCATTGCCAATATTCAAAGAACATCAATTCTGCTTCCATTTTTTACTTGTAGGAAGCTATAAAATTAAATTCAAATAGAACAGTATATTTATTAGCTTTATTTACATGTTTCACACTAATGTTGGCCCGTGTTTAGTTTGTTTGGATCTGGTCACCCCATTCTATGTACATAATCAAATGTAAATTCTGTTTTTTGAATATTCCATACAAGTTTTCATGCTAAAAATATTTATCCCATTAGAAATATATAAATCTGGATTTTTTTATGTTGTGTCACCTATGGCTCAGGCCCCTTTACTGCACTAATCCCATTTTGTATTTATGTACTGGTAACTTATATCAAAAAGCAACACAATGGAAAATATGATTTTTGTTGTGTGTATACTTCATGGTTTCAGGCAGTGTTTTAAGAAACCATTAAACATTTCAAATTGTGAATTCATTAGATATAGAATTTGGTAAAACAAACATGCAATCATGTTAAGCATTTTTCTTTCTTTAAATGTCAGATATAGAATACTAGTTGTGATTCTGCAGGTTAAAAATTCAGGGCCTCAATTTCTAAACTTTATGACAAAGGTGACATATTTTTCTTTTTGTCCTTCATATACTCCATGGGATAACAAAACGGGTTTTAATTGTCCCTCAGTGGATCATCAGAGTGAGGAAATGTGTTGCAGAGGCCTGCAATATAAACACCTGAATTATAAATGAGTCATAATGAGTGTCCTCTAAAGAACTAAAGCCTCTGAGATCTTTTTATGATTTGAGTCTGTAAACAAAACTGAGGTGCACTTTTCCCAACAGGGGCAAAGGTTTTTAGTTCCATTATGGGCCTAGCAAATAATGTTTTGTATTTTATTTGTGTTTTTTAACAAAGTCTGAAAAACATAGGATGAAGCTTAAGCATGAAACAAAATCATAACTTTTAAATATATATTTGTTATTTTAGTTTGGCAGGCTTTGCCAGTCATTAAACACACAACTCCAGCCTTCTGAACATGTAGGAGCTGTCCACTGTGCTGTGGTGCTGAAATACACTGCTTAAAAAAATTAAAGGAGCACTTAGAAAATGTATCAGATTTCAATGGATAAAAAATCGTGCTGGATATCTTTACTGATATAGACTGGGTAATGTGTTAGGGATCAAAGGATGCCACATCTTTTAATGGAAATGAAAATTATTAAACTACAGAGGGCTGAATTCAAAGACACCCCCGAAAATCAAGGCAAAAAAATTATGTGGTAGGCTAGTGCATTTTGTCACAATTTCATTGCAGCAACTCAAAAATATCAGTAATTTGTATGTCAGTAGTTTGTATGGTCCCCACGTGTTTGTATGCATGCCTGACAACACTAGGGTGCGCTCCTAATGAGAGGATGGATGGTGTCTTGGAGGATCTCCTCCCAGATCTGGACCAGAGCATGGCTGAGCCCCTGGAAGTCTTAGGTGCAACCTGGTAGCACTGGATGGCACAAAACTTAGTGTCCTAAAGGTGTTCTATTGGATTCAGGACAGGCAAGTGTGGGGACTGGTCAGTCGTATCAAATCATTCATTCTCCAGGAACTGCTTGCATACTCTCACCAAATGAAGCTGGGCATTGTCGTGCACCAGGAGGAACCCAGGACCCACTGCAACAGTATAGAGTCTGACAATGGGTCCAGGGATTTCATCATGATACCCACTGGCAGCCAGGGTGTCATTGCCTAGCCTGTAGAGTTCTGTGTGACCTTCCATTAGTTAAGCTTACCCAGACCATTGCTGACCCACCACCAAACCGGTCATACTGAGCGATGTTACAGGCAACATATCATTCTCCATGGCTTTTCCAGATCCTTGCACACCTTTCACATGTGAACAGAGTGAACCTACTCTCATCTGTGAAAAACAAAGTGCGAAAGTGGTGGACCTGTCAATTCTGGTATTCTATAGTAAATGCCAGTCGAGATCCGCAGTGCTGGGCAGTGAGCACAGGGCCCACTGGAGGAAGCTGGGCCCTCAGACAAAACTCATGAAGCCTGTTTCTTATTGTTCGGTCAGAGGCATTCACAGTAGTGGCCTGCTGGAGGTCATTTTGCAGGGCTCTGGTAGTGCTCATCCTGTTCCTCCTTGCACAAAGAGCAGATACTGGTCCTGCTGATGGGTTAGGGACCTTCTACAGCCCTGTACAGCTCCTCCATGCTCTTGAGAATGTGCTGGGATACCTTGTGGCAATGGTACATATTGATGTGCCACCCTGAAGGGGGTTAGACTACCAGTGCAACCTCTGTATGGTCCAGATTTCGCAACCATGCTACCAGTAGTGACACTGACCCCAGCCGAATGCAAAACTAGTGAAAACACAGTCAGAAAAGATGAGGAAGGAAAAAATGTCAGTGGCCTCCACCCATAAAACTATTCCTGTTTTGGGGGTCATCTCATTGTTGTCCCTTTACTGATTTCATTAACACTGAAGCAGATGAAACAGATTAACAACCCCCTCTGCTACTTAACTGGCCAAATCAATATCCTAGAAGTTTAACTGACTTGACACTATACTCTGATTAAAAAGTGTTCCTTTAAATTTTTGAGAAGTGTACTTAGACACAGGCAACAGAGTTGTTCCCACCAACCAGAAAAAAACTATGCCACATAATATCACAATACTACATAATGAATATCTGTCAAAGGTATTGATGGACCAGTGTTATTAACCCTAAATCTCTCATTTTGACACAGATGTTCAATGTCTTCAGAAGATAAAGCAGGCCTGAGTTGGATCTAGTGCTGCCAAAAAAGATAAATGCTCGCACTTACCCAGAGCTTCCATTTGATGGCAGCTCTGCTAACATAGCAGCATAGCTGTATGGCAATAATATTATGCACAACATTTTTATTCCTTGTCCTCTTGTCTCACATCCAGAGACAATGTCCCTCATTTTGACTGGCTCAGTAGAACATGCACTTTTTTTAATGTCTGGCTTTTACCAAATGTATGAAGAAAGCAGAGAATGCTTTTTATTATAGTAAAGTAAGTGTTAGCCTGTCTAACGCTGTGCTAATCAGGTAAAGATACATATCACCAAAAAGTCACAGGGTTTCGCAGAGTTTAGTGAATATGATGGAAACTACCACAAAGAAAGCAAAAGATTGCAGTATTTACTTAGGGAGAGAGTTGGAAAAGGGTTGGAAAAGTTGCATTCAGCTATAATATATTTGGCCATTACATGCCAAATGCCAATCCACAGTACTTTTATTTCCCAGAATTGCTAACACGTCCCACACAAACACAGTGTTTGTCCCACATTTAGTTTATTCAAGTTTAGTCATCCTGCTTGGACTAGATCCAAATAATAGTGAGACTTTAGTTAGATCTCTAAATGTATCTGCAGCAAAAAGCTGTTTAGATGTTAGCTGGTAAAATATGCTTGTCTTTTCACATTGAAAACACATGGCCAGGTCTGGGCGGGTCTTAGGCCGTTGGCTCTCAGCAACCCTCTGGCTCTCAAATGAGTCCTCCAACACACTGAGCCACTGCCACCTTCAAAGTTAAATAAAACTAATTCCTGCATAGGGACTTGAACCCTGGACCCTCAGATCAAAAGTCTAATGCTCTACCAACTGAGCTATCTGGGCTCTTCAATGGCACTAGAAGACAGAAATGGCATTGGACACAGCATGGTGTCACCATGAACCTGTATGATCCCGTGATCATTTTGGTTTTCTTTCATGCATTTCAGATGAATAATCACAGAGATATGTCTAAAAAGGTACCTTCGGCTGTTCCCTTGTATTTTTGTCACAGCAGATTGATCCGCATTCGTAATTTGGCAGAGGTTTTATGCCTGATGCCCTTCCTGGCTCAACCCTCCATGGTAAGAAGGGCTTGTGTCTCCATCTAAATTTTACAGCGAACTCCACCTAGTGGCCAATCTGTATTTTCAAAATTCCTGAAAATCTAATGAGTTCCACATGTCATTGAGAACTATCAGTTTGCTCTTTGACCTCTCCACCACAGCTTCAAAAGTGTTCAGTTTGCTGCCAATCACAGAGCCTTTCTGATCAGTTTATTCAGTCTGCTGGTGTCATCAGCTCTGATGCTGCTCCCCCAGCAGACCGCAGCAAAGTACAGCACTTGCCACATCAAACTGGTAAAAAATGTCCAGAGTTTTGCTGCATTTATTGAACGATCTCAGTTTCCTTAGTTTCCTTCCTTATCAAGCTCTCATCAAGTGTGTGACCTTTTTTCTTTCAATCTGACTGAAAAGATCCAGTTGAGTTTCATTGTCATCTTAGTGAATAGTCTTATTATCAGACACAAGGTCAAAGTGATGCTGATGCTTGGACATTAGTGCTGTCAACAGGTACAAGCAACAACAACAAGCATTCAGCAACAAATAGACCCAAAAACTGAAATGTTTTCAATCAAAGCATTACATTAATTTAACTTCATATCTTCTACCACAAACAGCACATGAAGCATATTTCAGATGTTTGATTCTCTGTTCAGACTTTTTCATGTTACAAACTGTTCATAGAGAACATTTGAACTGCATCAGACTGAATGACTGACATTAAATTGACAATTAAAAGTACATATTATTATGATTCTCCATGTTTCCCTATACAGGAAAATAAAGGTCTCGAATTTACAAATTATATAAAACTCCACAAACAATAAAGCACATATGATTTATTTTATTGCTAAAGTGGATAAAAAATTAAATGGAAGCATAACGTCAGCAATATAGTGTCTCAAAACTTTCACTCCACAATTAATGCAGAGCTTTGACTGGTTGCTAAACTGACACAGATGGTGACGTCAGGACATGAATTACTTATTAAAACGACATGACGGGCCGGAGGTTGTTCTCTTCTCACATTTTTTCACCAAAACGTCTTTGCCAAATGAAGTCAGACCAAAGCACTGATATGTAAGTAATATGTCTCAGACATACAATAAATCTGTTTGCAAGGCATTTAACTTCATAGCTTCTATTTATACTTTGAAATATTTGACTTGTTGTGATGGTTTTTTCATGTACTATGTTTTAGATACTGTGCTCCTGTACATTGCTTGCTTGTTTGTGATATCTGAAAGAATCATCTCTCACAGGCTTCACTGTTCAGAACTGTTTAAAATGTTGCTTATGGATCATTCTGATATCTTTGTATGTGGCATGCTTTTACAGACACTGCTTGAAGCCACAATCATGAATGACACAGCAGGAATGTTCCAGGTGAAGCCGTTCCAGACATCTGTCAAAGCTGTGCTGTCTATGCTACCATGTTTCTTCTTCCTGTATGTAAATGCTGTCATGATGTTTGCCCTGCTGAAAAAGCCTCTCTTACTGGAGTCCTCCCGATATATCCTGTTTGGTCATTTGCTCATTTCTGACTCTCTGCAGCTGCTACTGAGCATGATGCTTTACATTTTTGCTGTGACTATGGTCAGAATGATAAGCTATGTTTGTGTTTTTGTCTTTCTGCTTGCTGCCATCACTGTTAAATTGTCTCCCCTCAACCTTGTTGTGATGTCTTTAGAGAGATATGTTGCCATTTGTTTTCCACTGAGGTATGCAAGCATTGTCACAGCTAGGATGACAGGTAAAGTCATTGCTGTTATGTGGGTGGTGGCATCATTAGACTCATTCATGCAACTTTTCCTATTTGTCAGTCTGGAGAACACATGGTTCACTATGCAAACATTCTGCATAAGAAACAGTGTCTTCCGTCTAAAGGTTTATGTGACTTTAAACATTGTCTTCACCGTTGTCTATTTTGTGCTAGTTAGCATGATTATTGTTTATGCATACACTGCAATCATGATTGCTGTGAAATCGGCCTCTTCTAGAGTGCAAAATGGGAATAAGGCTCATAAGACAGTGCTACTGCATTTGCTCCAGCTGTGGCTGTATCTCACCTCCACTCTGTTTAATATGATAAACCCCAGTGTAATGTTGAAATTAAATCCTAATGTGGCTGTTCATGTTCAGTACATTTTGTTTTTAAGCCTCATAATATTCCCAAAGTGTTTGAGCCCACTCATATATGGCCTCAGAGATCAAACCCTCAGCCATGTCTTCAAATACTATTTTACATTTGGCATCAAAACCAGTGTTAGGCCTTTGTCTATGTCTTGATCTGAACTGTAATCTTTTCTACAATTTAATGGTGTGATTTTTATTTCACATATAATCATTTACAGTACTAAGGTATATCTACATGTCATTTGTTACAGCCTGTGATGAGGTATAAGAAAGGTTATCAAGACAGAGTGAAACATTTTTAGTCTCTGAGTTGTTTTTAACTCTTTATTGATGCATGATTTAAAGATTTTTTTTTTGTTTTAAGTGCTTTTGAATATTTTTGCTGTAATATAAAGATTTATTTCCTCAAACACTGCAAAGTCTGAGAACTACTGTCTAAAAATAGTTGTCTTCTGTGCCTTATTTAGTTCTGCAGGATAGAAAATTAAGCAGTTAGACAGAAAATACAGCCATCTTTCAGTCATCTTTTTTGTCAACAAAAAGTCCTTACATGTTCCTTATAAGTCAATTTGATTATCCATTTTCTGAATGATTTTTTTTAAAATAGATGTGTTATTAAGAGCCTTAATAATCCACTCAAAATAACAATTATACATGTAAAGTGTTTTTTTGTTTTAAATCTACGACTATGTCTATGACTTATTTGCATATTGTTTTGTAAATTATTTAACATATTTGTTTTTAAATAAAATTATTAATCAAAAGTGTATCAAATAATGTACATATTAAAACAACTGATTCAAATACTAAAGTTAGCTGTCTTTATATTGCGCATAGTAAACCACAAAATCTAAACAAAACAATATAATTCAGCATTTGACTGTGTTGCTCCTGTATGGTTAATTCTACTTTGGGCTGTGTCATAGAGGGGGAAATGCTCCAAAAACCCAAATATATTTTATTGGTCAATGAAGTTTTTAGTGCTTTATACAAGTCTTTCTTTTTCCTCAGTTCATGAGAACAAATTGATTCCATAGTTGACCTGCACATTTAACAGTGTACATCCTTATATCCTTTGTGTAAATACTTGTACAATGCATCCAAGGCCAGCCTGAGGAAAAACTTTGCAAGTAAAAGGAAGGGGGGATACTATCTCTGCAATTTCTTGGCTTATTGAATAAAGCATTAAACAAACACAAGTACTTTTTCTACATACACTACATAACAAATGGTTTAAAGTTCATGATAGCTCTTGCCACCTTTTTGTTTAATCTAAAAAGAGCAAAAAGAGATTTTTAGGTGCAAAAATATAATAACTACATTTATATTTTACAGTTTTACAAATGTTACAAATTCTGCATTTTTAATGGCTTTTCAAGTTTTTGGGAAAACTTTAGCAATTGGTTATTTGTTTCACCTTGAACAGCATTTCATAGGGATAAGTCTCTACTTAATAAGGGCCAAATTATGCTTTCCATATTTCTCAACCCCCCTTATACATTGTTAAAAAATAACATATAATACATTTCATGAGGATAGGATCAGTGTCATCAAGTTATAGCCAAAAAAAGCTGGGAGTAAAATCAACCCTGAATCCACATATAAAGAGTTCATTGTTTCAGCCAGCAGATGTCACCTTTGTTTTGTAAGTGGTAATACAAAATGGCTCCAATTGAACCCCTTTGATTTCAGTTCGTGGTACGTCAACAGATAGCTCATGAACTTGTGGATGATTTAGTCTGACCTATTCCATCACTACAGTGTTCAGAGAATCTGATTTGATTGATAAAAATCCTGCTCCCTCTTAATCACAGTGCATATAGACACTTGTGTAGGAGAAACAACATAAAGCGCAGGGAGAGGGAACAATTTATGTGGGTAAACAGGGAGGGAAATTCTGACCCAGAGAATAAAAGAGGCATCTGAGCAGGAGGTGGACTAATTTAACCGATCTTTACTCCACCGCAAACTTGAAGTCCTCTCAATACCTCTCTGGCCTTCATGAGAGAGCACTTGAACAGCTGAAAAACATTCCAGAGCAAGAAAGTACCTGGTGACAGAAAGAGGCTTAGTTTAGAGCAAAAGCAGGAGGGAAACGTTGCTATCATGAACACAAAACCATTCACATGCTAACCCAAAAAATGGGTTCTGTGGCTTTGGATTTTTATTTATAGAAAAAAGTTATAGGTCACCCTTTCTACTGTACTTTGGTATTTCCACTGTGTTCACAGGAGATACATCCAGAAAATAGGACAACAGATCAACAAGTGATGGTACAGAAAGACAGAAAGATTCTCTTTGTGTTTCTTTTTTTTTGGCAGTATGTTTGTTGTCTTTTTCAAAATTTTTCACAAGCACTTAACATATACACATACATACATATACCCACTACACACACAAACTGTATACCCTTGCATCATCCTTCAATCTGAATAAACACAAAGAAATTGGACTAGTTAATAAATTAGGAATAAATAAATAAATAGATAAAAATTAAAAAAAATTTAAAAAAAAGATAAAACAGAAAAAAGGAAAAAAAATTACATATAGAAAATAAAAAATAAATAAATAAAGTTAGAAAAAATAAATAAATAAATTTTAAAAAAAGGGGGGGAGTAAGAAAGAAAGAAAATGGGGGGCTACATTTTACAGCATTTGCAAGTTTTAGAAAAATCTAGCACTTTCATTTGTCATCATATTTATACATGGTTCCCAGAGTTTATCGAAGTCTTTTCGTTTGCCCTTGGCAATGCATGTTAATCTTTCCAGTCCAATACATTCAGAAAGTTCCTTCATCCACATTTTCATTGTAGGGGCGACTTTCATTTGTCATCATATTTAT
>VUQH01009097.1:15928-27335 GCA_015106775.1 Etroplus canarensis
TATGAATATGATGACAAATGAAAGTGTTAGATTTTTATGAAATGATTTATGAACGCTGTAAAATGTAGCCCCCATTTTCTTTCTTCCTCCCCCCGCCTTTTTTAAAAAATTATTTTTGTTTTTTTATTTATTAATTTTTATTTATTTATTTATTTATTGTTTGTTTTTTCTTAATTTATTTTTATTTATTTATTTTTTATTTATTTATGATGCAAGGGTATGCAGTCTGTGTGTAGTGGGTATATGTGTATATGTTATGTATTTGTGAAATAATTTTGAAAAAGACAATAAACATATTGGCAAAAAAAATATATGGTTCCCAGACTTTATCAAAGTCTTTTTGTTTGCTCTTGGCAATGTATGTTAATCTTTCCAGTCCAATACATTCAGAAAGTTCCTTCATCCACATTTTCATTGTAGGGGCGTCCATACTCTTCCAGCATAATGCAATAGCTCTCCTGGCTTGTAGAAGTCCAAAGTCCAAATCTGTTTGTGTTTCTTAATTAAAGATACGATGTGGGAGAAGTTAATTTCTTTACTGCTGCTCATACATACAGGAGAATGATTTTAATGCACATTATTTTATTATTATTTAAGTTATTTATTATAACTTGATTCCTTTTCCTAAAGCCCTGCTCTTATAACACATTTGTCTGTTTTCTGATTTGACAAAATAAAGGAACATTTCAAAGTGATTAGGAAGAAACTGAAATTCAACTGCATAAATATGCTGCTGATGAAAGAAAAGGAAAATGTAAAGAAGAATTTTTTTAAAATGCAAGTGTACTGTTTCTTGAGAAGGGGTTATGGAAAAGTCGAGGAGGGACTTCATTTTGCACAAATTATAATATAGAAGATGTCCCTGAACTGGATTAGTGTTTTAGCCCACTCTTCAATTTCCCTCATCTCAAATTTTCAGAACATATGGCAACATCAATTTGCACTGCACTCAAGTCAAACTTTTTTGACTGAATTTAAGAACAGTGGGAATATTTGATGCATTTTACTAACTTCAATACAGATTCAAAATACATAATGTAATGCTCACATGCACATGGGCGTGCAACAACATTCACATTATCGAGCTGCAGATGAATGGCATGGTGGGAGAGTAATTGTATCCCCTGTGATTCAAATTAAAGCACTGACCTGGTTAGCTTTCTGTCAGCAAGAAGGGGGGAGGGTGCTTCCCCCTAATTCCCACCCCATCCCACCCACATATGTGTGTTCACTCTTCAAAGTTTAATTTGTTGACTGGCTGAGCCATGAGATACAGATGTAAGCAAGTGATGAACCCAGGCATAGCCATGGGAAAGAGAAAATTCTAACAACTGTTAAGATTTGAAGAGCCTTTTCCATCTTGTGTAAGTCTGCTGACAATGTTGAGAGATTATTAGCTTAGCTGATATAATGTAGTGATACCAAGGCGGACTGGAAGTCCTACAGACAGCCATAAAGTATAAATGTCATTATTGGTTTGTAATAGCAGGAAAAACACAGTCAAACTTAAGTTTAAGTGCCCTAAAAGGTCTATAATCATTATTCAAGCAATGTGCCATGGAAGAAACAAAACTTAAGAACACAGCCATATTAATTAAACCTGTGCCTTCCCTTCTAAGATGTAACCAGTTGAATACAGCCATTAAAGCTTATAATAACCCCAACCCCACTTACAGGTGGAATGCCAGCACATTTCATATAGAAAGCAGAGGATTCCTCAGAGTTGATGAGAGTGCTTTTTTGACAATATCTTTTATTGTCTTTAACAATAAACTGATGGGGCAGCATGTTACCTAACAATAAGAAGGCCTGGGTTTGAATCCACTGGCTGGATGCAAATGTGATTGTGACTAGTCTTCTGTTTCTCTGTGTTAGTACTCCTGTGATAGATTGGCAAATTGTCCAGGCTGTACCCGACCTGTTGCCCCGTCAGATGGGATAGGCTTCAGCCTTTATTATTTTCTTTTTTAAATTAATTCTTAGTTAATTGTTATTCTGTTGTTGTTTTTAAATTTGAGAAGGCTCTGAGTCCAAAAAGAGTGATGTTCCATTGTTATTTATTTATGACAATAAAACTTGAAACATTCTAATTCTCTCTCTCCCCCCTTTGCTGCTATAACAGCTTCCACTCTTCTGAGATGGCTTTCTACAGGATTTTGGAGTGTATCTATGGGAACTTTTGCCACCGCTCTCCATTTACCAGCCATAGTCTCTACATTAAAAGTCCCTGCTCTCACCTCCACTCTCCTACCTTTCCTTCTCTCTTTCTGCCTCCTAACACGATTTCCCCCTCTCCCCCTCCTTTTGTCTTCAGCCAACAATAGTATGGTTTCCACAGGCATACTGTTGGCTAACGGCACAGGAGGCAGTCGTTGTTAACCTTGTCCACACTGATCCGGTATGAATTATGAATCCACATATTTGATTTGGAAAAGATTTTATGCCGGATACCCTTCCTGACACAACTCTCCCCATTTACATCAGAGTAAAACTACATAGGAAGAGGTAGTTTTAGATCATAAGATTACACATATGCCAAATGAGGATTATTATCTTTAAAACATAAAACATAATGGACTTTAGTTGTGTGTTGTCTAATAACACTGGCAAATTTAGACCCATTTTAGGGTCTAATGATGGAGCTGTTTGTTCTGTTGCATTGGTGACTTTAGACCCTTTGTAGGGGTTCTCAAGCACCCCAAAATTTAATCTTGGTACCCCTAAAAACCCTAATAATAATAATAATAATAATAATAATAATAATAATAATAATAATAAATACATTTTATTTTTGTTTTCAGTCTATATTGTTATATAATACAGTGTGTAATGGTAAATCCTTTTTGAGCCAGCCAGCTGCAAGGACTTCACCGTAGTGATGAACTTCTCGACAGGACTCATATCGTTCTAAACGTGGCTTGAATAGGATGCCTGCCTCTACACCGAAGTGACAGACTACAAATTCATTCCTCACTCAAGGGTAGCCTACATGATGCCCTGTGGATTTCTTACCAGTTTGCTTCCTGCACAGGTGCATAGAAAGGCAACCAGATTTGCCAATGTCTATATTGAATGATGCTGCTTTAATTGATAGATTTTATGATGGACTAGCCCTATGTTGTTATGAGACTGAAACAAGGTTGTGCATGTTTCTCTTCATATCTACTTTTCCAAAAATTGATCTTAACCCTAATCCTGCCAGCTATGGGGGCGGTGGTGTAATGGTTAAGGTGCCGGGCTCATGATCAAGAGGTTGAGTTTGAATCTCGGTCAGACTCCCACTTTGCCAAGACCCCTAGGCAACTGCAAGTGTGCCTCTGTCCACCCAGCAGTAAAAATGGGTACCAGTAAAATACTGGGAAGGTAACCTGTGATGGACTAGTGTCCCATCCAGGAGGAGTCTAACTCCCAAGTTGCCTCACACTATAGAAACCAGGTATAACCTCCGGCCCGGATGCAAAAGCCTGACGGACTTCACCTACCTGTACCTAGTCCTGCCAGCTATACAACCAGCTAGACAAACTGCAGTGAATGAAAACACCGGAAGTGATCAATATATTGAGGTACGGCAGTACTAGGATTAAGCTCACTTTGAAAAATTCTGGCTATCCTGTTGAGTCTTTCCCTCAGGTTTCATAAAGGATCCACCCTAAAACAGGTATATTATATTGAAATCTGTTATTGTCCATATTCTTCTGCTTAATCAGTTTAGGCAGGATATACCCTCGACAGGTCGCCAGTCCGTTGCAGGGCCAACACAGAAAGACAACCATTCACACTCATGATCAATTTAAAATTGTCAGTTAACCTAGCCTCTTTGCATCTTTTTGGAACGTGAGAGGAAGCTGGAGCACCTGGAGAGAACCCATACAAGCACAGGGAAAACATGCAAACTCCACACAGAAGCACCCAAGCTGGCCATCTGATGGATTTAAAGCCAGACCCTCTTGCCATGGGATAGCAGTGCTAACCACTGCTGCCCTGAAATCTGTCATTATTCATTCTACAATAAACCATCTAAATAATTAGGTTACTTTTGAAATTAGCACAGTAATGTGTACCTAATTAAAGGGGTAAAAAGTGTTGAATATATTTGCAAGAACAATATTTGTTCTTCTTCTTCTTATTATTATTATTATTATTATTATTATCATCATCAATTATTTGCAAGATGATGTATACAGGATGCTCTGCTTGGGGGCTGAGCCCCCGCTAAATATCTGATCATAGAATCGCCCCTGCCCAATAATATTTTAACAGCCCACGATCAGAAGACAAATATGCCAAAGAGAAATCAAGCTTTGCTCTTCTATTTTTCCTTATGAACGCCACAAATATCTTTTTAAACTTCAAATTCCACATCTGTCGGACGTGGTTTTAGAGCCTATTTAATTACAGCTGCATTATGGAAAAACTATGGCAATTGTTTCAAATTTTTACAAGAGATTTTGCCAGGTTTGGTGGTAAATATGTGGATCCCTAAAGAAAAAAAATGTTTCAACACTTCGGAGTTAAAGAGTTACAGGAGACGGTGTTGAATATTAAATGTTCAATTGTTTGAATTTCTCTTCATTAAATGGCCCAACCTTCCACCACTTTCAGATATCATAATGTAACTGTAAATCCCGCTGACTGACAAATACAGAAACAAACTAAATAGACCGAATAATTTTTTTTTTGGAGAAACATGTAGGTCTTTTTTTTTCTGTGTGAAGCCAGATTAAAAAAAAAAAGTCATTTGATGAATCAATATAATATGTCGGGTTATCAACAGAGATGACGTAATGTGTATACTAATGGAGTATTCCTATAGGGGGAGGTTGCCGTCGAACCTCAAAAAATTACCATTTGCATCAATTGTCAGGTGAGCCACCGGTCTCCCCGCTCCATGATTCTAGATGGTACAGTCCGCATGCAGTCCGGAGTTGTTGCTGAGGAGGTTCCACTGTTCAGCACATACCGTTAAATTGGCATGCATCCTACACTGTGGTCCTGTAGCAGGAGGCGGCACTGCTTTTGAAAATGTTACCGTCCTCCCACCGGAGTTACTTCAGACAGCAGAGAAAGGTTGCGTTATTTCTCCTTTTCCTCAGTATTACAGGTGAGCCCTGGCTTTCTTTTATAAACGGTGGTTTTTTTATTTGTTCTACACAGAAGTTTTGTGAGGGGAGCCTGCGTGAGCGTCTCTGGCGTCACGCAGAAATCCCAACCTACTTGTCCGCAAAACTAGCTGCCGCTGCTTGCTCTGAGCGGGATTTATTTGAAGCCGCAAGTCCTGCAAGTTTAGTCGGTGTCATTTAAAGCTCGAAACTTGGTTGCAAGTTCACTTCATCGCCTCGGTAGTAGTAGCTAGCCGGCGTCACCGCCGCGCATGATGATGCGTCCCCGGGCTGCCCTACAAACAGTCCGGAGAAACCGCCGAGGATCACAAGCAGTGATATTCAGTCAGATATACCTAGCCTACACTTAGGTCATTGCAGATTCAGTGGCAGCCATATTAGCTCCAGAAACAGTTTCTATTAAAGTACCATGATGCTGTGAAGTGTGTCACGCCAGCTGCTTTGGCCAAAAAAAAATGTTGAGGAACTTAAATTCGTGTCGCCAGAGAGGACAATGCAGCACCCCCATCATCAAGTCGGGGTGAGGGTCAGCCACCATGTGCCTGCAGGAGCTCATTACGGTTTAATCAGAGAGTAGGGAGTTTACTAACTCCACCCAGAAACTCGCCAACTTCGTGCACAGTGCTAACTCAAAAACACGAAGATGACCGCATAGCTCTGAATCTGCCTCCAAACTGTTTTTTTTTTTTTTTTTTTTTTTAATCAAGAGTCATGCTAAGTACTTCCTGAGAAGATACTTTTGTGAGAAGAATAATGAAGAGTTGCAGTTGCAGGTATCCTGAGCTAGAGTGAATCAAACCAGTTTTTCACCCTGTAATCTTTCCATGTCTGAAGGTAGGAGCAGGACCCCGACTATAACATATTCTCCAAAATCAGAGTTTAACTCAACAAAGTCAAACATAATATTCAGTGATGTAAAAAAAGAAGGCTTTCACAGGACTTTGTGCCATCCAGCAAAAAGCTCGGCACACTTTTACTGATTCCATAGCAATTAAGAAGGTAAGTAGCAGCAAAATACTGATAATCAAATGCACTTGATTAATAGCTCTTTAGTCAGTGTGATCACTTCTGCAAAAGCAGATTCACCCCAAGGTCTGACTGTGCAGTGCTCAGACAAATGGCTAAAACCCAAGAGCACCATCTCAGATTCGACAGTCCTCTGTTAGCTTGTTAAATGTTTAAAGTTCATGACGGTACAGTTTTGAAAAAGACTGAACAAGTATGCCTTGTTTGGAAGGGTTGCTAAGAGAAAGCCCTTCTTTCTTAAAAGAACATGTCAACATGGCTTAGGTTTGCAACGTTGCATTTAAACAAACCGCAAGACTTTTGGAACAGTGTCATTTGGACAGACCGCACCAAAGTGGTAATGTTTGACCATAATGCACAGCACCATGTTAAGAGAAAGGACCTGAGCTTTCACTGAGTTGACCATAAATGCCTCTGTATACCAAAGTATTTTATAGTCAGATTTGAGACCATCTGTCCAGCAGTTAAAGCTTGGTCCAAATTGGGTCATGCAGCAGAACAACAATCCCAAGAAAACCAGTAAATTCACTAGGTGCCAAAAATGAAAAGAATCATTGTGTTGTAATGGCCCAGTTGAAGTCCAGACCACCACCTGGCCAAAATGCTGTGCCGAGACCTTAAGAGAGCTGTGCATAAACAAATGCCTGCAAACCTCAGTAAGCTAAAGTAACATTGTAAAGAAGAGTGAGCCAAAATTTCCTCACAACAATGTGACAGACTAAAGTAAAAAAGAAAGCAGTTACTCTAAGTTATTGCACCTAAAGGTGGTTTTGTAATCCATAGAATTATGGGGTGTATATTGTGTTCTCCAGGACTATATAGAGTCATGTGAAAGCTTTCTTTGTCATATGACATAGTAAAGTAGCTTTATACATTGCCATGTGAAAAAAGAATCAGTTGTACATCTCAGTGTAGACTACTTGTGTGGATGCCTCAGCATGATACCACTATTTGATAGTGAAGGACCCTTATTGCAATTATACTAGTGGACCCTGTGCAAGGAAGCAAAGCTCTGGGTTCCTGTACTTGGACAAAATCCAGTGCTGCTCCATAACTCTTTTGTTAAGGATCTGATATGTGTTTACATGAGTCACTTTATGACTGTCATACATTTTAATGTGGAAATTGACCTTGTGCATTTGTTGAATGCAAAATAGATGCACGTACCTTAATGGCTAATCATTTTTAGGACTTTAAGTGGAATAAACACTACTTTATTAAAGCAGGTAGAAATGTCACAGAGCAGACTCTGCCAAGAGGTCAATGCCAATATTCTGAACATGTGAGGATTTTTTTTTATAACCGAAAGTACCATAGGTGCCAAAGGTACTGGCGATGCTGGGCAATAACATCAACATGTGGAATAGAAGCAGGAAGTGCAAGTGCAGCAACAAGTTTGCTGCCATGTGTTCTTAAGAACTACTACAAGATTTGTGTATGGAAATCAGGGTTTTTGCTGCAATTTTGTAAATTGGGGCTCTCTTTTCTCAAGGGAAAAAAAATACTTATTTTTGTTTATCAGTCAGAAATGGCAGGAGAATGTATTGATATCTGTCAAATGAGGTAAAACAGATTCATTACCTTTATGGTATGTGGACCAGTCATGCTAATATGCATGGTCACAAAGGCCCATTCTGAGCCAGGAGAAAGCCCCAATAGAAATATTTTGTGTTTGAGTCAGATGACCAGGTTAGACAACCAAAAGCATCATTCCAACTGTTCACAGAGGTTTTATAACAAACAAGAGCCCTAAACTTTATCTAAGCACCCCAGGGAGAGACATGTGGGACTGAAACAGAATTCTGAGTAAGCATTAAAAGTTTTGAACTTAGGCTGCCACCAAAATGTTATAATGCCAAAAATGGTATTTATTGTGTGGGAACTTAAACAGTCTTCTGTTGTAGCAATGCTCTACACGCAGTGTTCACAAAGACCAAGATTATTTTGTTTGGGCTTCTTTTAGGGATGGGTCACGTGAGCCTGGTGCTTTTCATAGTTTTAGTGGGCAATTGTCATTACTCTGTGTGTTAGCATGCAGTGTTTATGGCAGTTACGGCGTTTTCAAGTTTAAGGTTTCAGTTTAATTTGAAAACTTTTTTTTTTTATTTTACTTTACATTCCTCCTTTCATCCATTTCCTGCTGCTTGTCTGGGTTGTTTGAGCAGCAGTCTAAGAAAAGGCGCCCAGAACTCAATCTCCTCAGCCACCTTCTCCAATTCTTCCAAGGGGACGACAAGACTTTCCCAAGCCAGTTGAGATGTAACATCTCCAGCATATCTTGGTACTGCCCCAAGTCCTACCCTTCTTTGTAGAACCTGCCCAGAACCCCTTAACAAGGAGACAACCAGGATCCATCCTAGTCAGATGCCGAAACCACCTTAGCTGCCTCCTTTCAATGTGGAGGAGTAGTAACTCTGCTCTGAGCCCCTCCTGAAAGACTGAGCTCCTTACCCTAAACCTGGGTCCAGACATCCTTCAGAGGAAGCTCATTTCCACCACTTGTATCTGTGATTTCAGTGTTTCAGTTACTACCCAAAGATCAATACCATAGGTAAGGGTAGGAAGTTAGATCAACTGGTAAATCAACAGCTTCACTTTCACACTCAGCTCTCTTGTTACAACAGACTGGTACCGCATCCACATCACTGCAGATACCGCACCAATCCTGACTTTATTTTATGTTAATTTATGTCTGTTTTTTATTTACAAAATGCAAACAAAATAACCCTGCTCCACAAAATATTAGTACCACTCGAGCTCAGAAACACTACATTTTTGTGGTTACCTATAATGCACACAATGCCTAATAAGCTCTATATTGGACTTAGAACTAAAATGCAGTCTATGTAAAAAGATAAATCCCATAACTGACTTCTCGTCTGAGTCATTGCTGACGAACCAAGCCATTTTCAGAATGTGTCTGTGAATCATTTGAGCAAAAAGTTGATGTGAATGTGGGATGAGATCATCCTATCGAACATGTTTAATACATTTCTGACCTTCTCTGCACACCTGGATCTCCGCCTTCCGTTCAAACAATTTCACCATATATATATTGTGATTTCCACTTTTAGCAAGGCATGCTGCCCTCTAGCCAGATACACATATTAATACACTTGCTGCCACATAAGTAGTGCATGAAAAGGTAATATTGCATGAAGTGAGAATGAGCAGCAGAGTGTCCTAAGGGAGCAGTGTGTCCTTGATGCCAGGATATCTATAATCTGTTTTCTGCTCTGTCAATGAGAGACTGTGTTGAATTTGCAAAGCAAACTGAAAGTGTCTGAAGAAGCTGCTCTTTTTGAGATAGGATTGCAAGATCTAAAAAACAGTTTCTTCTCGCTATCTGTGAGAGCATCAAAAGAAGGAATCGCTATCATGTCAAGATACGCTGCACATATGATTTGATAGACTTTGCCCTTATTCTCTTCACTTTTTTTTTTTTTACTCTTGAGTTGGAGAAAACGAGGGCATGCTTATGTAAGGCTGTCGTCATGTCACGAATAAAAATTTAATGCAATCGCTATACCTCCCATTTCATATTCAGTGCAGGGAAAATGCTGCTTTCTTCCCCCTCACTATGCTGCTGTTCTTGCCATTTAGTCAAATCATTCAGAAAGTCATAGAACAAGCTTTCTTTCAACTCCAGGAAAAGGCTCACTTACAGTATATTTTACAGTAGCTCCAATTTGGATAAACTCTTAAGTAGAAGGACAAATGTTATGTTTAATGCTTTTGTGTAAAAAGGTTGAATCATCAGTCATCAATATTGATATTTTTAAAAACTTTTTGTGGGGACACGCGCAATACTCTGGAGTAACTTGCTCATTAACTTGAGCACACATTCGCTTGAGGGCATCCTTTCATTTTCAGAACTGCTTTTCGCCTCCTCTGAAGTTTTGAACTGGTGTAAGGTGAAATGGGGCATACACATAGTTTAACCAGCTGGTGGGTGACGTTCAGTCCGAATACCCTTCCTGATGCAACCCTCCATGGTAAGAGCGATTTGTGCCCCCACCTTGAATCAAACCAGGGACCTTTCGCTTGTAAGGCGAATATGTATAGTAATGTTTTTGATAAATCATTTAACTATATACAGTTTTTGTGAATTGTTGCCAGTTTATCCAGAAGAGCATTTGTAAAGTCAGGCACAGATATTGAATGAGCGGGTCTAGCTCATAAACACCGTTCATCCCAAAGGTGGTGATGAGGTCAGGACTCTGTGGCCAGTTGAATTTTCCACACCAAACTTGACCATCCTTTATGGACTTGCTTTGTGTACTTGGGCAGTAGTCATGCTGGAACAGAAAAGGGTCTTCCCCAAGCTGTTCCCACGAAGTTGGACGCATAGAATTGTCCAAAATGTTTTACTAAACTGTAGCCTTGGGATTTCTCTTGAGTGGAACTAAGAGACCCAGGTCACCCCCAGGAAAAACAACCACATAGCATTTTACTCTCCTTCACCAAACCTTACAGTCTGCACAATGCTGTCAGGCATGTAACATTTTCCTAGCATTCACTAAACCCTGACTCATCCATCAGACTGCCAGATAGAGAAGTGTGCTTCAGTCAATCCACAGAACATGTTTCCACTGCTCCAGAGTTCAGTTGCAGTATTCTGCCACTCAGTATTGTGCTTTGTGATGTAGGGCTTGCATGCAACTGCTCAGCCATGGAAACTCATGCCATGAAGCTCCCTGTGCACAGTTTTTGTGCTGATGTTATTTCCAGAGGAGGTTTGGAACGCTGCAGTTTTTGAGTCAGCTGAATGTTGGTGACTTTTGCACACTATGCAGCTCTTGTGGCTGAATTGCTGTGATTCCTAAATCAATTTGTAGTAATACCACTTACAATTGATGGTGACATACCTTAGAAGGAAGAAATTTAATGAACTGACTTGTTGCAGTGGTGGCATTTTATTACAACACCACACTGGTATTCAGTGAGTTCTTTAGAACCACCCATTCTTTCACAGATGTATTGGATGGATAAAGGCAGACTGCTTGGCTAGTTTGGTTTTAGACACCTGTGGCAGAAGGAATTAATGAAATGCCTGAATGCAATTATTAAGAGGTATGGGCCAGTACCTTTTTCCATATGGTGTATCAGAAAGTAAAGTGAAAATTTGTTAGTTAACTAATATCAGCAGAACGAGAATTTAAAAATGTTGCGCTTTTTTTTTTTTTTTTTTTTTTTTTTTTTTTTTTTTTTTTTTTTTTTTTTTTTTTTTTTTATTTTTTTTTATATTTTTTTTTTTTCTT
>VUQH01009105.1:11342-33060 GCA_015106775.1 Etroplus canarensis
AAATCATTTAGAAAAAAAAAAAAAAAGACAAATCCATAAATAATCAGGATTTAATGGAGGATCAAATGGACAAACACTTTGCAGCTGGGTGAAGGGGGGTGGGGTATGCTCAAAGGGCTGCAAGGAGGCTGCACCTGTGTTTTAGGATCAGGCTGCATGCAGGAAAATACCACCACAACCCCCACCTCCTTTCCTCTCCTCAAGCGTTTCAAACCTCCAACAAGACTGTTTCTCTCTGCTCCACTTTCCCTCAGTGTCTGAGTGAAGCAGCAGAGTGGCCAGGATTTTCACTGCCTGCCTGGGAAGCCAGCAGAAATGCAGAGATGTCACAAACCTTTTCTAATGAGCTGCTGATTACACCTCCTATTAATGCTGATGCTATTTGCGCGGAGCTACTGAACAGAGCTGTCACATTACATCACCCCTTAGTGCATCCAGCAAGAAACTGACCCCTGTAATCCACTCGTTTACTATCACAGCCCAGACCTGCCCTCCCCAGATGGCCACTGAGAGGCAGCATATTTTACATTGATGTAACAGAAGAACATGAAAGAGTGACACCCCGGTGTGAAAAGAATGGCTTTAGAGGTGCCGGATGCTGGCCCCATCTCAAACACAGCTGGTGTACACGCTGTCTCACTGAGGTATTATGGCCAGTTAACACAACAGACCTGCTTTACATGTCACTGGATTAATATAATGCTTCAATTTTGTGTGTGAGCCTCTTCGTGTGTGTGTGTGTGCTTTGTGACAATCAACCATGTAACTATTATAGCAACAAAATAAGCATTCAGCAATGCCTATACCCTTTGGGAGTCCCTGTGATTTCCTTAAGCAGCCTGTGATTTAGTCCATTATAAAAATCTGATTAGCAGAAACTATAGTAGAAACATTTATAGAGAGCAGAAAATGCCAGTGAGATTGATGTAAAAAGATTACAAGCAGGAATATTTATTATTCAGACCTCGTGAAAAGAGATTATATAGTGTATACCCAGAAAAAGGGTAATTTGCTCAGTCTTTCCTGATAGCTTTTGGAAATTTCTACAAGATTCTTGCAACATGATTAATCATAAACCACATAGCCTGCTGCAATTTCGACAAATGCAACGGAGTAATCCTTGCTTCTCTATCATGTGATTTCCTCAGATCATTGCATGTTGGGCTTCCTCATTCTCAGACCAAAAGTTCAAGTGCAATTTCTGGGATAGAACAGTTGCACAATTTGTATTTTTTGTTTGATTTTATTCTCAGCCAATTCAGATTTTTGAATTCAACTGTGAGAAACTTGTTTCTGTATATTCTGAGGTGACCCCCTTACGATCGCCAAGGCTGAACTACATTAATAAGTAGTTCTGAACCGCTGACTGCATGTCAGGTGTAGATGAACTATGTGAGAAGCTTGCCATCTATTGCAGTATTTCTCAGTCAGACATGTATTAGTAAACATCATATGCTCGACCTGACCTTCCAGAAGCATTCTGAACTCCTGCAGCATAACAATTAGGCCATCATAGTGTGTTGGGCATTTCTTTGCAGAGGTGTCACACACAGCATTATGTTCACACACCTCTGAAAGATTTGACAAGCCTGGTTGAGTCATGCATACATCTTCCTGTGATCATGTTGCCGCTGTAATTGCTAATTTTCCCCTATTTTCCTTCCTATGTGTAGTTAATGAAAAACCCTCATAACCTTAACCTGTAAAAAAGCAGAAAAGGTGAATTGATTAAACCACTACAGAAAATTTGTAAAAAAAATTCCTAGTTTCATATGATGTTTTCTTTGTCTTGTATGACACTAACATGAAATCTTTTAAATAAATCAAAGTAAGACATCACACGGAATAATATTGAACCAAATATTCAATCCATTAATCACCTGAGGTAGGAGATTTTTGAAGGATTCTTCAGCATTGTGAGATGGGGCAAAATTTGACATTCTGCATCATATCTCAACAAATGCACAAAGAAATAATAATTTACAAAGATCAGCTTGGCATTCTCAAAAAAATTTCCCAAACTGATTGGGATCCAGGTATCATTCTGGATCCTGGGATTCAAATTAAACAAAATCAAGGTGTGTAAACATATGAAGTTATGGGAGTAGAAACTTGTAACCAGTACAACTCATTGCTGAGATAATGTAGATTCAGTATAGTTGAATGAATATAAAGAAAAGACGTGTGATCCTAATAAGTTCTGCCATTACCTGATTTTTATTTTTATTGTGATTTTAAGAGCATGTTTTCATTATCAAAAAATTCAGATATGTCAAAAATAAATTCATAGAAATACTTTACTTCAGGAAAACAGAAATTTGAGGACTGTTCAGCTTTAGAGGTAGTCAGCGTCAGATTGCTCTTGTAGAGATAATTTTCATTTTCTACCCTAGTCTGCAGCAATAGCAGCTAGATATATTTCAAACAACAGGATCTATGACCTTAATTTGTTCTCTTGATTGATGAAAGGAAATTACATAGCTTTTAAAAATATTTCAGATCCTAATCAAACCCGCTCTCTTGTAAGCACTACTGTTTACATGTTTAGGTGTCTGCTTTGTTGACTTAAAACGACATTGCAATGGATGTTATTGTTTATAATATATATGAGACAATACCACTCAGACATATATATATATGTGTGTGTGTGTGTGCCACTATACAAGCCTTAACTGAATAACATTCTGTAGACCTACTGCATCAAATGTGACTGAAGAACATTTTTAGCATTAGAATTCAAGTTGTATTACAACCAGAGCTTTCATGTGCGATTACAGCAGAACAATGTTAACCTGTGAGAGTCCCTTTAGTATTCAGTGATAATATAAACAGGCTAAGATCTATGTTTCATGTACATGATTAGCATTTTGAAAAGATGGGGTGGTGAGTGCAGCATGACTGTCTTTGGTAATAAGATGTGGGCATGAATTCAAAAAACTCTATTAAGAGGTGATATGTGGGGTTCAGAAGATGTGAATTACTGCCACTGTCTGAAACAATGTGGATGCAGGAGGCTTGGAAATTGACCCGTTCATGCACACAGACTAAGGGACTTAGTCTCTTCTCTCTTATTTTGAACAGAGACAGACTGCACTCCGACAAGAATTATGCACACTGTTTAATTCTAGACATGGACCAAACTAGACAGAATGTGTATAGACTGCTAGACAAATAATTAGCTCTGCTGCTCAACAGAGCTGATCAAGCCAAATTTTGGGGAGAAACATTTGTGAATGAATAACTGTTTTTGACTGTGGATGATGAATCACTGTTTTGCACCTGACAGGGTTTAACAAAAAAAAAATGTTGGTGAGCAGCTATGACTCCATTTGCATGCAAGATGCCATAAATGCATGCAAGAGAAGCTTATCTCAATAAAACAGCTGCCTTTTTAATTTCCTGCTTCTAAAATTCTGCACAAAAAGTGAAATACTATCTATATATTCAGTTTATGAATATTAAATTAGATATGGTTCAATAACACACTGCTGAAATAATGAAAATAGTGGCTTTATTCCTATATTTGCCCCTAAAGCCATTAAAAAAATTAGTTCATTTTGTGTGTTTTTGGCATTTTAGATAGACAACAGGTGCAAAATTTTGACCCCCAAAAGGAAAATGACAAAACTGCATCTATCACCTTAATTCAGTGGACTGCATTGATTGATGTTAAAAATGTTTGAACTAACACTTTTATAATAAGTAACTCATTATGTTCTTACAGTCACAACTGTATTAACACCCCTCTGTTTATGTGCTCTATGCAGAAAAGATACAATAAAGCTTTGTTTTGAATGTGCTCCTTTCAGAATCATTATTTTCCTTCCAGAATCTCACATGTCCATCCTTTACCTGTGTAAGTGCTGAATGGGGATAACACTGAGAGAGAATGCAGACTTTATCACAAGCTGATCCACAGTGTTAATTCAAATGGGAGTTTTAAATAAAAGCTACTAACACTTTCTGGGGATTCAGTTTTAGAAAATAAGCAGCCAGTCTGAGTCCTTCACAGCTCTTTTATGTCTTGGCCTCCACTGCATTTTTGTTGATCTTTGCTAGTGTCCTGCAGTGTTGTCATGTATGCACAGCTGCAGGGGCTTCATACTGGCCTTGCTTTTGTCCCATCTTGTCACAATAACTGCAGCATAGAGCTGGTGCGGGCGCAAGTAAATAAGTGGCAGCCTAAAATTCACATTTCGATGATAATGTGAAACGTGTTTTTTGACATGTTTTGACTGTTTCTTGTTGTCTACTACAAGAAAACACATTGAAGTCGCTGGAAACTCTGGTAAATAAAAAAAAAAAAGAAAAAAGCTGTAAATCTTCAGCATTTTGGCACAATTGGCTGGAAGGTTTTTCACAGATCACCTCTAGCCCCAGCTGTTTCTTAGCGCTCTCTCTCTCTTTATTACTCTGACCACACACATTGACTTTAAAGTTCCCCCAGCCCAGCTAGCTGCAGCTACAAATCCCACAACGTGCTCAGCATTTTAATACTCCAATTCCTCTTTATTATTTCAATCAAACAAAACCACTATTACATGTAAAAATGTGGATTCAATCCTTCCAATATCTGAGACATAAAGTCAGTTTTATTTTCAATATAAATTGGCTCTGCTAAGTTTCAAATAATTATCATGGGTCAGTTTTTCCTTAAGATTTTAGTTTAATCATTCTTAGTGTATAATTTTATCCTGAAACAGTATAATACATTTGCAATTCTATGCCCAGAAAAAGAACATTACAATGCTGAAATATTTATAGTCTCTTTAAAAGCGTTGAAGAGTGGAATTCTGAAAGAATAAGATTAATTTGAACCTCATTAAAATGCATGCAATCCCTACAGTAGGTCAAAGAGGAGCTCTTCCCTATTAGATACTTTGAAACATTTGAAGATGCTTCTCATGTTTTTAGTGAAGACAGCAGGGCTGTAGCTCTGCGTGTCTTCCAAGTTCATGCCCCTGCACTGCGTTGTCCACTCCATCTTTGTGAAGTGGGCTGTGGTTCATTAATGAGATGTAGAAAAGTCAGCACTTTGGGTTCATGTTAATTGAAGAGCCCATGGATGTCTAATTACAGGAAAAAAGGATCAGAGATAAATATCAGACAGATGAGAGTGCACCTCTCCTCCCAAGCTAAATGATGCTGTTATTGACTGTATATATGTAAAATGATACTCTAATCATCTATCTTGGCTGCTGCAACTGAAGCAGGTTAATTGGATCAGACCTTAAAAAGGAAGAAAAAAAAAATACTGGTGCTGAACAAGCTATAAAAGTTTGATTTGTTATGTAGATACCTGAGCTCCAGGATTGTATTGCAATAAGGTTAATTAATAGTAAATTGAAGGTGTGCAGAGCTTGAGGGAGAGGACCCCGCTGAGTCTTGAAATGAAGAGGAGGAGGGTATCTGGTGTTTGGTCAGGTGCTTAGAATGATGATGGAGGCTGCTGATGTTTTACTGACAGCTCTTTGTAGACGCACCTTGCACACTGTGGCTCTCCTGAAAAGTTTTGAAACAGGAGGAGACTCGAGCCCCCCTAAGAAAAAAAAATCCTAAAACCAAAGCCAGAATAACATCCGTGAGTCATAGTTGCCTTCAGGCTATGCTGACTTTATCTTCTCTGCCTCAACATGCAGACTGGTCCTCTTACCAGTAACTTTAATTAAAGCTCAAGTAGACGTCGCCACATATTTAACCTCAACCTAATATCTCTCCATTCAGTTTAAAAAAATGGAAAAAAAACTGTCTTCTACCTCCCTTTGTGCCAATTTACTTAAACTGTATAAAAAGCTGAGATTTCTCTGTGACAGTTAAAAGTGTGTATTGGTGTAGTGCTCTCTATCTGTTAAACAAGTGAAATTATTTGCAACTGATTTACAACTTCTCCATTTCAAGTTGCAGTTGCTATATGTTTTACTTTGTGTGGGGAAAGAGTGAAAGTGAATGGTAGTTCTCATGTCTAATCTCTGAAAAGTCTAGTTCTGTCTCTATGCCTCTACTTGCCCCTGTATTGTCTACATTTCCTCTCATTTGTGCCAATCAAAGCAAACCAAGGAAGAATCATACCTTGGGCTGTTGATATTTCAATAAAGTGACAAATGATATATTAGGAAAAATAGGTTACCTTTTATGTGTAGCTATCATGTGACCTAACAGACACATACTGAAACTGTCAGGGCATGTAAATCACCTACACCTTTGGCTGCAAACATAAGAACAAGGAAGAATTTCTATTAAAACTACTTCAATAGTGATTCAGCATTTTAGTAGGGTGTTATACTGCAGCAGATATTATGTGTAGTTGTGTGCAAACAGTGAACTAAATGCGATTATCTAAAACAACATTAGTTGTTTTGCTGAATTGGCTGTGAGAGTATAAAAAGAGTACAAAAAGCATGTAAGCACTGTGAATACCCATTACAAGAAACTGCAATAGCACAAGCCTTGTATGATCAGTTAATGAATAAACAACCACATTAAATAGTTTTTCGGGGAAAAGGAGATTTTCAATGAAATATTTTTTAAAGATCAGGTGCACAGATTTCAAAGTGACCAGGGAAATAGGATATCTCTGAAGCTGCAGGGTTTTTACCAGTGGGAGAGAATAAGGCTGCTGGGTGCTGCTGCCTCTTGTTAGTTGTCTGGAAGCACCTAGACATCCACTTAGCCCATGGCTCGTGTGTCCAGCACCTTAAAAGAATCTGGAGCTGTTGCTTTACAAGAGGTGTGAGAAGCCAGAGAGACTCTAAAAATCACTTTGTACTTCTGGGATGCACATTCAAAGGAAAGAAAGATGCTTTGTTTGTAAAAGCTGAACAAGATTTCCCTTAATTTCTGCATGTGATGGAATATCTTAGCCCTAATCAGTTGGTAACAAGATGGGAGAAATTGTGCATTAATGACTGTCTTAAGCGATAGAGCATTTTTTTTCTGAGGGGTTCCAGTTGCTATAAAGTGATTTAGCCAGACAAGTTTGTGTTCTTGAGTTGGTGTCAGATTCAACTACATTCCTGCAAAGGTGGAAGATACAAGGTCTTGCAGTTTCCTCTGAATATCAAACCACACCTGGATGAGGCCAGTCCAAGTATAACTGGTTTCCACAGCCTCAGGGCACCTTTCACACTGACTACACTGTGGTGAAAAACACTAGTTTCCTCATCTATTTTAATGAGACCACTGTGCTGACACAATGGGGGTTCATGACAAAGAAGCCTCAAGCTAAATGGGCAGGGCAGAACAGCTAAAAAGATTGTTCTGACTTAGCCTTGTTTGTGGAGAAATGCAGAATTATCGCACAATGTATGAAAGGCAATTTGTGACTCTAAGTGTGTTCCTTGTAGCATTTAGGTGGAGGTTAAATAACTGCAGCAGTGCAATATCTTGGCGTTTCATAAACCTTTAATCTTGACTTCTTAATTTAGATTTTAGCATCTACTTGTAGCCTGCAGCAACATGCCAACACAATTTCAGCCCCCTGAGCTGTGCTGCCTGTCATTACAGAGAAAGCTTGCATTCTACCTCGGCCATCACTTAACTGAAAGAAACGTTTGTCACACATGTTGTTGACAGCCTACTCAGCTCATCTGAGGACTGATTCTTAATATTGTATTAGCACAGTTATTCAAACTCTGGAGTGATCGTGCATTATTCCAAGTGAGGTCAAAGTTTTTATGTATGTATTTCAGAATCACAGATCATACATTTTCCTTGCAGAACACCAACATGAAAGAGATACTCAATAAACAAAAGAAAAAAAAAGTAAATTTACAGTATGGAAATCATATATTGTAAGCATACAGAACAGAGATGAAAAGTAAGTACATCTCAAGTAAACTGGTGACATAACCTTGTTGACATAATGTTTCCAACACCATATTTCATAGCTGGCATGAGCGTCTTCTCCTAAAAAGACACAGTGTGGTCTAAAGATGTTTGCTGTTACCGTGGCTACTAACTTCATTACCTCTGCAGAGGACATCATTCTAAACGGCCTGGTCTCTGCTTGTATGTTAATTGGCAAGCTGTATTTTTAATTTGTTCTTTTTGGATAGCAAAGATTTTTTCTTTATTTTTTTCTACTACCTTATCCTCCATGCAGGTCAGATTTTTGCTATCTCTCTCTGATTGTAGATGTATTTACTCTGACACCAGCAGCTGCAACGCTTGAAAATCTGAGGTTCTTGGAGACTTTTTTGCATCGAACAGTCTGCACTTGGGCAGAATTTGATTAGATGATTAGTCTTTGTTGTTCTAAATGTATTCCACCTGATGTTTTTATTACAGTAGAATGCTTGATGCAAATAATTATGAGATCATCTTAAATTTTTTTATTACCAGACTCAGTTCTAATTTTATGGACCTGAAGGTGTGATAAATGTAGAGGTATGCTTTTACTTTTAATTTTAACTATGAAAGTTTTGAAAATGTCAACAAAATATCAATGTTATGTTCCATTTTTTGAACACAACACCCTTATAAATAGGCACCCATATGTTTAAACATGTTATACTTGTGAGACACCAGATTCTCCTTTAGTGTCTACACACAGACTGCTCACATAATTTAGGGATAAACAGGAAACCCAGGCACCAATAAATATCCATATTCGGTCCCTTAACCATGCAGAGTTATGCAAAATCAGTTTCATAAATGTTGAAGAACATTACATATTTTCTCTTGAATCTGTGCAGTAAACAGTACCTTCTGTTCTTAGACCCTTGTCTTACATAATGAATAGCTCAATAGATCCCTCCACCAGCTCTTATAAATTGCCAAGTGTTGCTGCGAGGCTTCTTGCTAGGAGTTTTTAACTGTAATGGGGTCAGTGCATCTGTAACTTCTTAAACCTCCTGAGATCGAGCTCTTGTTTGAGATGCATGAGAGGCAACAGGTCTATGTTGAGCAGAATGAAGAATAAGGTGAAGAAAAGCCAGTGTCCCTATATAAGGATGTAGGGTCTTCGAAGGTTAACTTTCTCAAACAGACATCAGAAAGTGACTTGGTGAGTAGAGGTAGGAAAGTAAAATAATTTTTTACACTTAAACTTCATGCAGTTTTGGGAGAGTCAGGTAAGGATATTTTTACAATTGCAGGTGGCAGCCCAGAGCTGAACAACACAGAAGTAGCCACTCATGACTAGCTCCAAAATCGACTCAGTCCCTGTTAAGTCCCTTTGTTAAAATGCCCACCTTTATAGCATTAAAAAGCATGTTTACAGTCTGATACAAAAGCTGTTTTAGCCTCTATGGATAGTTCCCCCTTCAAAACAACTCTAAGGCAGGTGAAATATTTTTGAATTCATTTGTCTGCGTGCTGGAGTTAGTGATGTGGCTACTTTAAGTGACAGGTGTCTCAGCACTGGCAGATCTAGCAGATCTAGCAGATCTGTGCCTGCTAGGAATGTTGGAGCATTTTAATGAATTATCTGACTAATAGGATGGCTTGTTATGTGGTACTGGCCATCCAGGAAGCTTGTCTTTCAGTTTTGGTGTGTGAAATTCTAATATTTTATCAGCCTGTTACTTCGAACTAATTAGCCGATATGCATGTCTATGAACTTTAACCGTACAGTTTATGGATATAGCTTGCTCACCAAGCTTGCCTGCATTAGCGGAAGCTTAGTACGCCACTCTTTCAAACAAACGTGGCCACGTCTGGCTCCAAAAACAAGAACAATGGAGGCCATGTGCTTATGTTTAAGCTTTAAAATGCTGAGTCCAAAACCAGTGAGTGACATCTCTGTGACTATGTCAGTTTTTTACATTATCTTTGGGCAGGACACATGACAGCCTCTCACTTGCTAAATACTCAATACAATTTGCTGCACTACTCACATATCAGCACAAGCCAGTATTACACTGAATGTACTAGGGTAAGCAAAAGACTGGCTAATGTCTGATTCATCTGTGTCAGACATTTGCATCTCTGCAAAAGAAAAATTCAGGGATTCAGTGCATCTATGAAAACAACTCAAGACAGGTTTTTTTTTCATTGATCCCATTCAGTGTATATACAGCCAGGCTAATGATATGCATGCTTTTGTTGAGAGATTGTAAATTTTTCATGGTTTCATTTATTTATTAATGTCTCCCTCTCTCATTGTTGGCTAGATTTTCAGCCCTTTATGTAGATCTCATGGCCCATGACCTTTTGAACCACAGCAATTGGAGTGCACTTAAAACTGCTGAACAACCAAAGTGCTGTAGGCTGGGTTAAAGGTATAGGGTCCAAATAATTCTGGCGCAAGCTTATGTTCATGAAATGTGGGGATGGAGCAGTTGTAAGCCTGTTTAAAGAAATAGGTGATTTCTAAGCCTCTTCAGGGAGTGCTAAAGCGCGACTTTGTTGTATTGATTACAGTGTTACAACTGACTAAAAGGGTAGTGCAATATTCTGCTTCATCTGCAGTGAAAAATTGTTGATTTTTTTTCTCATAAAGTAAAATGTCTCCTTTGTCTCAGCACAGAGGATGCAAAGTGTTTTGGGTGACTTTTCCAGATGGCTGACACATGTGCATTTTGCTTTCCAGATGCTATCACTCTCTTTTTCACAGTAAGGTGATCTGCACTTATGATCCCAGCTGTATCTTTGCAGCAAATTCCAGAGTATCTGCAGTCAAACACAGCTGAAACTCTAAAACACACTACATGATGAAATAAGAGAGAACCTGGTGCAAAAAGATGTGAATACATTCAAACAACAAAGGTAGACAAAATGTAAAGACAGAAGTTATTTTATTGTACCTATATAGACCATTTAAGGTGTGCTTGTGCACTCAAAATAACTCTTTGTCAGGCAGTTCATCCTGGGGAGAGAGAACTTGAACTGGTGCTGCTATTTTAGATAAGAAACTCAATTTCTGTCAGATCCCAGAGCCAAGAATTCTGCTCTGCAAAATCTGGAGACAGTACTGCCCATACTTGTCTTCTAATGCATTTCAACATTATTGATTGACAGTATTGACTGTTTTTCACAAGTAGCTTTAAAGCAACCATAGAGAGAGAGAGGGAGCTGTTCAAGAATAAGAAGACCAGATTTTTCTTTAGCGCTTTGTCAGGTCTAAAAATTTTCACCTATGACCCAAACACATTAAAATACCTGAGGGCTTACTCTTATTATTCAAAAAACCCCTTTTCTTTCTCTTGCACCTGTCTCTTTGGAATCTGTCTTTCTTTTACGTGTGCACCCTGAATTTTTTTTCTATTCATTTACCAACGCCTAGTTTCTGCACCTGAGAGTCTTCTGTCACAATGCAGCAACCTGACAAAGAACTGAAAGCCTGGTTTCATAGAGGCAACTGTCAAGCTAGCACAATTTTTACACAATGGAAGGTAAAAAAAAAAAAAATGTTCTAAGGCATCCAATTGGAACGGTGCAGGAAAACGGCTCAAATAAAACCAAGCAGGGAAGACAGATACAGGGAGGTGTATGAAAAGGGAGCTGGAGGATCTAGAGATGAGCATATCCAGGCCCCACAGTGATCTACAGCATTGCTGACATCCATGCAGCTGGATTCTTGCTTTTATTAATAAGATGGAAAGCAAAGCACATCAAATTTACTTGGTGTACACATAAAAAAAAATTGTCCATAGACAGCCATGCATGCAGTCACAACATCAGTCTTTATTCTTGCTAAATCAGTACTTTCATAAGTCTTTTATAAAAGTTCTTTTTCTTAATCTTCTTTTTGCAAACACATCAGAGTTTGATATATGATCAAGCAGAGAATAATGCATCTTCCATAAAACTGTGAGAACAATTGGGGACAGTTTATTTAGTGAACAAATAAAAGCTTTGAGAAAACAAAGAGTCAGACTAAAACACTATTCAGTTCCAAAAGATGACTGGATTGTGGATAAAAGTGGCTTACTCTAAGGATTTAACCCATTCCCTACAGTATATTTCTAACCACTTTGCTTCAGAGGCCAGTCATCCTTCCCTGCTGCTCTCAGTCCAGCACTCTGAACTGCTTGGTTGTGACATAAGTGTGCAGCGCTAATTGGACTTGATGGCTCGTGCTGTTCTTTGGTCAGAAACCAGTTAGAAACAACTGGATGCCTTTTATGCTGTGCTGTGAGCACAGTGATAAAACTCTTAAGTTGTCAGGCTAGTTAAATTATTTCCTGACTCTCTGGATTATCTGTTAAACCATTTTCTATTTTTTATGTCATGTTCCTTAGTTAGACTTACTTTTTAGACACTGACACCCTTGGGCACTGCTGATACTTTCACTGCTCATGGGGCAGCCCTGTGTCATATTCTCAGGAATTTGCCAAGGGTTTTAAATCTGAGGGTATGTGAGAAAACGGAAGCAGCAAATTCAGTGTGTCTCTCTGTGGCTGCAGCGTATCTGCTCTCCTAATCCTTGACACAAAGCTGGGATGTGCAGCACCTTTGTGTGTGTGTCAGAAATGCAGGCTTAAGAAACAGGCCTCAGCATGCAGGACTCCTTGCACAGCCACAGCACTGTGGAAACTTAGCTGACACTGAGAACATCTACAGTGATATAGAGGAATAATGTTGGCAGGGATGAGAACACACCCATAAGAAAAAAAATGTCTCTTTTCCACTGTTAGTGGAAAAGAGACAGACTAGCTGTAGTTTTTTCCACTTACAGCTGTCTGTCCATCAGATTCAATGAACCCGGTATTACTGTTTGGGTTAGAATAAAAGGAAAGAAATTATATTAATTAATATATTTTTTCCTACATTAATTCGTGAGGGGATGTTTTAGGGTAAAATACCTTTGAGTTTGAGGAAAATGGTGAATGCAGTTTCAACTTGCTTGCAGGTTACTGAATTAGAGATGTTACTTTTACGCCACTATAAAGTGTCCCCATAGTGTAGTGGTTTACACATTTGGCTTACAAACAAAAAGTCCCTGGTTCCATTTTAGGTGGTGACATAAGCCTCTCTCACCATGGAGGGTTTCATCAGGAAGGACATCCGACGTAAATCCTCTGCCAAATTACCAATGTGGATTAATATGCTGTGGCGACCCCTTGGTGGAGAACACAAGGGCACAGCTGAAGGTTAATAGTAGACGTTTACTCCACTATATTTACCTGGAAGTTATAGCTACTAGTTAAGGGAGCAGCCAAAAGTACATTTTTTAATAGTTACTTTAGAAGTCAGGACTTGACATTAAACTGTATTGTTCCCTACTAGTGGTGGAACTAATGCATTACTGCATATTACATTGTGTTAGCCCTGCAATAGACTGGTGACCTGTCCAGGGTGTACCTTGCATCTTGCTCCACTGCAGAAATGAAAGAAGAAAAGGAATGCATAGATAGATGGAGGATAACAGCCCTTGTGAGGTATGAACACTTTAGTAACAGTTTGTTGTTGTAGCTGGTAGGGAGCTTGATTCAGTATTTCTTTTCCTGTAGTTCTTTACTTAAGATTCAGGCCAAGCTAACACACACACATGTACGGATGAGAGCATGGATAGGAGAAGGAATCTGACTTAACACATTTAATTAAGTAGTTTACTAAAAACAGGTTTAACGTACTTGTACTTTAAATATTTTTCTGTTACAGTACTTTATGCTTGTACTCTGTTTTAGATGCATATATTGTACTTTCTATCCCATACCAGTAATTAAGCTTGTGAATAAAGTACATATACATATTGGATACCTAAGCAGCTACTTTTAATAATGTCAACCTGTCTACAACCTTAGAGGAGAAATGGTAAAACTGCTAACAATAGTAATCTTAAATGTTACAGTGAATATACAAGAATAAATAAGTTGGTATGAGTAAAATTAGTTGGTAACCACTGTTTAATTGATAAAGATTTATTACATTTTAAAACAGTGCTATTTTTAAGAATGAGAAATCTGAATCTAAAAGTAACCAGTAACTGAGGTGGAGTAAAACCTGTTTCTGAATTTCTGAAATGCGTAATACTATAAAACTGTACTACCGCTCCCAGCCTTTTTAACTTTCATTTGACCCCTTGCAACAAAAGCAGTGTCAGGTTGGGACCTCTTGTTTTGCTTAAAAATGTAGCCAAAAAGTATGAATTGTGGATTCAAGTTTAAGTAGGAGTACTTTACTTTTGGTACAGTGTCCCATATCTATTTGAACATTTTTGAAAGGCCCACATTACATTTAGCTTGCATATTTCAACATAGATGTTCTAACTTAAATAAATTTGGGAAACCTTGAGCATTTTTGGATACATTTTTGGTATCTAATGCTTTTGTATAACTGTAAAAGACAATACAGTGTATCAAGGGACAAGTGGTTCTACTCTTCCAGGCAGCTACCAAAAAAACCCTTTCCTTAAAAAAAAATTCTTTGCATGTCTCTGTGCTTGCATGTGTGCCAGTCAGCCGTGTTGTTGCTCCTGGAGGTTTCTGCTTTTACTTCCTGAGGTATTTAGAGCAGCTCCCGCTGACACCTCAAAACATACAGAGAACATTATGTGTTGAAAATGTTGGAGTTCTCCAGTGCTGATGTACAAAGGCCGTTATATTAGGTTTCAAAAAACCAAAAACCTGTTTACTTCACCTACAATCAAAAATAACTAATATGTACATCTGGAACTTCTGTATGGACCTAGAATACAGATTAATCATCCTATTCGTGGTTTTCAGGAACTTCTATTTCAGGTAGTTTACATCTATTTTTTTCCTGCTCTATCCTTGGGATATGCTATTGTGGAGCATAACACATTTAAATGCTGCTATTTTCATTAACACTGTCATGTTTCTCTGGAGTTCCCAAAGGCAAACTAATTTTGGCAGCCATGTGTTGGATCAGGCCACCTGTCATCTTATTTCTGCACATGGCCTCTACTGTCAAACACTCACTGACATTCCTCTCTGTGCCCCACACAGCACCTGTGATTGGGTTGCCTCTTGCCATCACAGCTGTCAGGCTCTCCCTCACTGTTAATTAAAGTGACGGACCTCCCAAAAAGCTGTTTATTCCAACAGCTCTGTGTTTCCTAGCCAAACGTATTACAGCTGAATTGTCAAGTGTCAGGGCTGTAAATATTGAATACATGGGGATATTATTTATTTTAATAACCTACAATTATTTCTTATAATAATGTAGTAGAACATCTACTCCTCCAAATTGAAAGGAGCCAGTTTGGGCATCTGAGTATGAAGCCTGCTAGGCACCTCCTAGGTGAGATTTTTAAGACATGTCCAACCAGGAGGAAGCCTCAGAGCAGACCAGGACACGCTGGAGAGACTGCATCTCTCAGCTGGCTTGGGAACACTTTGGTGTCCACTTGTAAGAGCAAAAGCAAGTTGCTGGAGAGAAAGAGATCTGGGTGTCTTCTGCTCAAACTGCTGCCCCTGCGACCTGGATAAGCAGCAAAAAACGAATGGCTGGATAGAGCAGACCTCACATCACTGGCTTCACTAGTCTGTTAAAGTCATTCAGATTTACCCAGGACAGCAACAAAGAAAGCCATTGTACATGTAATTTTTGCCATACATGCAAAAAAACTTGTGGAAATGTAATGAATGACAACTGAGCAGCTGAAGGCAGAGTATGGTGCAAACCAACTAATTTGCATTTATTAAGCGACATATTTTCAGAGCTCTAACATGGAGGAGCTATACCATATTTGTGGCCTCCACCAGCAGCAACCACTAATTAGGCAAAAGGCAGCCTTGTATACCTTCCTACTGATGGGCCTCACTCTCATTATGCCAGGGGTGTTACACAAAAGACAATGAAGTCATGTACATTTTTCCCCTCATATTTTTAACTATAACAAAAAATCTGTTGCCAACACCATGCATAAGTAATAAATTTACATTAAGACAGTATAATCCTAAAACCCCTGAACACCCCCAAGCAACTCCCCCTACCCTATTTCATCCTTGGTCCCTTCTGGAACCTTAAAATAATGTTTAGATGTTTAGGGACACATTTGCCTCAAGCCCTGGAGAGGACAAAGGAGAAAAAACAGGTGAGTTAGAGCTATACTCATGAATCAGTTTTTCACTAAATTAGCACTCCTACTTATGCTAAATTGCACATATACATTTATGTTTTAATCACATGGTGATCAATTACCCTCCGGTATCTAATATCATCTCCTTACCTTACTGGATCTGTCCATCATACAGCAAGTTGCTGCTTAAATGCCTGTACAGTATCATGCATAAATCATTTAAATTGTTCAATAAATATTTAATAGTTCTCATGTGCAAGTTTATGCTTCTTAATGTGCAAATGTTTTTCTTAAAGTGCGGAGTGCTAACTCAAGTGCAAATGTCCTAGAAAGTTATTCCTTAAGACAGAATGCAATTTATTCTGAACTGGTAATAAAATATCTATTTGTTACAGGCAGGAAGCATTTGTCAGCATTGACTTGAATGAATTTTGAACATGGAGTTTTCTCCGCCATTGCTTTTGAGAGCACTGCACTTTCTCCTGGATTAGGAACAGTGAACATCTTGCCTATCCAGTTAGTTACTGTATGCAGTTTAGATTTTAAATATTACTAGCTGACTTTTATGGAAATGTGACCAGGTTGCTCAGTCATACTGATGTGTTCAGATGGTCAGATTAAATGTATGTCCTACAGCGCTGATAACATTTTTATAGTTTTTTTTCTTTATAAACAAAAATGTATTTCTTTTAGTTTACCAAACAAAATAAGATATTTGAATTATTTTTGATAATTTAGTTTACAAATTCACCTTGCACATGAAAGATCCCTGACCAGGTGGCAACACAAACCCCTACAATGGGAGGTTTACACCAGGAAGGGCATCTGGCATAAAACTAGTGCCAAACTACCTGTGTGAATTAATTTGCTGTGGTGACCCCTTGGGGAAATACAAGGGAGCAGGTGAAGGTAGTTACTATGGTGGAAGAAGAAAAATAACTTGAATATTGATGCTGCCCTGCTGATTTAGAAGCATTTTTGGATAGTGAAAGTAGTCATTTTACATTCTTTCCCAGGTGAGCCAAAAACATTATGACCATTCATTGTTTAGTTCTAAGATATATTAGATGTTAGTGAACAGCCAGTTCTCATAGAACACATTGGGTGAAAGAAAAATTGGCAGGTGTAAAGACCAGAGCTACTTTGATGAGGTCAAGGTCAATCTGGCTGGAGGACTGAGTCAGAACATCTCCTAAATGGCAAGATTTAAAGGGTCCAAGGGGGACAAACCATGGACTGGCAACAGGGTGATGGAGAGTGTGCTGGACAAGTCTGATCCCCATTGGCTCCAAATTGCAACTTGTGAGGACTTGTTGCTAACATCTTGGAGTCCCTGCCTTGGCAGAATGCAGCTTCTTTGGCAGCTTATGAAGGACCAACAGCCTATTAGACAGAGGTGGTTATAAAGTTTTGGCTCATCACTATACATAACATTGCTCCAACATGCTGAAGCTCCAGTTATGCAGACACAAATCAGCTACAACACACTGAATGAAACACAAATGTGCAACATGCCCACACAAATGGATTTTTTTTCAACCATATCTTCTGGGACATTTGTTCCCAGAAAGTTGTACTATTTGTCCAAAGAGACAGAAGTTGCAACACATTGATCCAATACATCCAGGCACTAGAGGCTCATTTGAAAATAGAACAGTTTCAAACTCATTTGCTACTCAACACAATCCCAAAGTGGTCAGGCAACAAAATAAACATATTTGAAATGAATTTGTTGAAACGTTCCAAAAATGAAACAATTTAAAATGTAATTTCCAAGAATAAAAACAGCTACCTTAATCATTTTCAACAGCAGCAACTTTAATATGTAAAGTCTATTCGTGATTATTCAGCAGCATCACTGAAAGCCTCCCTGCCATCACACATTAAGCTTGTATGGTGCGATTATAGGTCTTCAATTTTTGGTGCAAAAGAAAAAATAAAGAGCAAAGTCTAGCAGGAAGACAACAGACTTAAGAATATGGCAACCACTGAACCAACATAGAGTTTGTTTTCAAAGCCAGCCTCTTGCTGTCCTCTCTATCTGTGCATTAGTCCACATTATGGATTTGCCTTATTATGCAGCAATGACAGTGCCTCTGCAAATACCATCCTTTGATCCATTTCGTAGTGCTAATTCCTTACTGGAAATACAACAAGGGTGTCAGCAGACATTACCCCTTTTCCTTTGTATAAGAAGGAGAAATATGAACTCTACAAACAGCAAATGGCAGTATGTCGATTTGTATTAGAATTACTGCAATATTGCTGAAAAGATTAATATGATAAATTAGGTTATGTATCATGTGATTGTAAATAAAAAATCTGACTCGAATAGAAGATTAAGTAGTGAATTAAACCAACACCCCTGAATGCAATGCATTATTCATATTCTTGACAGTTTTGCCAGTCCTCATGGAAGCCAATTTGATGTTGTGTTTAAAGGGATTTCTGCATTTTTTTTACTCTGTATGTGTCCCCTTTTCTATGATTCAACCCTGACAGTGACTGACTTTGATGTTTTGTAGAGAGTGAATAGCCTCAGAGTTGAATGAACCGACTGGGTATCACTCTGTGACTGACTTTTCTTTTCATTTGTGAACACCAGTAGCTAAGCAGAGCCTTAGCCATGGATCAAGCATCTGATCTGTGCCCTCAAACATTATCCAGCCTCTACCATATTTACTTGATGGGGTTGTTACAATTATTGTCCTTATATGATAAAACAGAAACAACAGACGAGAGAAAAGACTTTGAATGAGGTAATCTTTATTGCAGTGATACTCAATCAAATTAGCCAGTAATGAAGCTTTATTTTCCTTGAATGGCTGCTGTGTTTTGTTCAGCTGACAGAGGACGAAGGCTGCTGCTGAAGGAGTTCCTGAAAAAATGTCCGGTTTTTGAAATGCCCCCATTCAGGCCAAAGGAAAGGATTTTTCCCAAGCCCACTGTTCTCACACTTGTGCTTGCATCTCAAATAAACCTCCTATGGATTCCTAAGTTCACAGAATAGCAGTGGGGGGAGGGGAGTTGGGGGTCGATGGAGCTGGGAAGGGGGAGAAGGGGGAGTGTGTGCCAAAAAGAGTGTTTTATTAAGATGCTGATTTCTTATTCAGTGGTCCTCTGTACGAACAGAAACCCAAAGGAATGCACACTGAAAGCAACAATTCTCATTCAGAGGCCATAATGCAAGCATCGTATATGAGCTGAAAAAGAGTTTCCCTGGTGGGAAAATAGTGACCCCTCGAACCCAGTGAAAAGATAGCTGCTGTGCAGGGGGCTCTGAAAGCTGAGGTGCACTGTGGAAAAAGCCTGCTGTTGCTTCTCACCTGCACAGAAAGA
The DNA here is from genome assembly GCA_015106775.1 of Etroplus canarensis. Classification (NCBI taxonomy): domain Eukaryota; kingdom Metazoa; phylum Chordata; class Actinopteri; order Cichliformes; family Cichlidae; genus Etroplus; species Etroplus canarensis. Next base: position 30,610 of record VUQH01009105.1, read on the forward strand.
GAGTGAAAGCCCTCTCTAGGTGTTTACACCAAGCCCTCCTCTCCCTTCCCAGTGGAGCAAAGGAATAACAACATGAGTCCTGCCTGAAAGTGCAGAAATGTTGCTAGATCGTAATCAAGCCTTTCGCTAGAGGCATGGATGACACATCATTCTGCATCCCTCCTTATTTTGCATGTTCCCTTTGATCCCTTTTAGGTTTGTGGTAGATTATATTGAAGACAGTGTGAAGCATGAAGATGTCACAACAAAGAGCTGTCACACCTGATAAGCATCATAAAACACCAACCAAATCCAAGAGGGTAGATTGAGTAAACAGGCTGAGGAAACAAACTGTGCAGATTAATGATTTTAAATGTGCTGAGTGTTTCTAACAGCCATTTCTACAACATTTGAAGTTCCTAGTGGCTTCAGAAAAACTAAACATGGTCTAACCTAAAAATAAAAATTCAAATAAATAAAGTATGAACTTCCCTGTTTATATTTTGGACTACTGGAAGCAAAAGGGTACTGTAAAATTCAGATAGGACCAAACCCAATGCATAAATACGAGCCAGTTGCAGTTAATCTATATTCTGGAAGAGCTGCTTGGATGCACATTTATTTTCTTATATTCCCTCATTTGAAGCCAGCATTATGTACTACTTGTGCCCCATTTGGAGGAATTAGAGATTATTGACTGTTCCAGCTGACAGGAGTGGTAAACAGATGTTGAGCTGGAGATAGATATCCTCAGTGGAGTGCTTCCAAGAATACCAACTGCATTTACAAACTGCACCGATGGACACATGACATTTTGGTTTTGTGTGAGTGTGTGTGTGACAAAGACAGAAAATACAGAGCACATGTTTTACATAGGAAAAAAAGCACCTAAACAAGAAAGCTGTGAAAACAACAGACTCATCCTGTAGTTCAGCTGAAGAGTAATGACAGCATATTGGCAGCTCCACACAGAATTAGTTTCCTGGGTGACATTAGTATTTGTGGTGAGTTGTGCGTGTCAGTCACATTAGAGATGCTCTTTATATAAAACCTCAGAAGACCCTCAGTTCAATGGGTCCATAGTGTGGGGAATGCTTTGTAGACAGCCAAAGGTCAGGGCTTTTCTTCTGCCCCCCTTCTTCTAGACTGTGTGGTTTTGTTGCTGAGGCCATATGGTACATTTGCACTTGGAAGATCTCCACATTTTGTATTATGTTAAATGCTATTAACACATGCATTCTACATGTGTTGTCAATGAGGTTGAGCATACATTTGCTTTTTTTCAAAAGTTAATCAGTATTATTTTATTAAATTTAAAAAAAATTACACAGACAGCAAAAGCAATGTTTTTATGAGTAAAAGGACCGGATTGTTATTCAACTAGTAATACATGTTGCCATCTTTGAAATTTTTGTAATCCTCTCCATGATAACATCCTGAGCAAGTATCCGCAATAATATTTTGCAGCTAAGTAAGGCACTAAAACAGTGCCCAGCTAGCATAAATTATTCAGTCATGTTTGCTTTGATAGCTTGGGTTAATAACTTAGAATTCATATTAGGATTTGTTGGAGTTTGATTAACTCACAGCAGCATCTCTTCAGTGTTGGTTTATCACACCATCCAAATTAATGCACTCTAAAGTAAAGTGGGATTTAGGCTTCTTTGTTAAATCTACACTGCAGGTATGCCATAACCACAAGCCCTTCTGAAACTCTACGTTGTAACTTACACTGTCACCTTCCCAGATCCTAGGTCAGCACAGCCCACAACAACAGGGATTGACTAGTTCAGTACTGTCGTTTACTTGCATGCATTTTTGGCAACTTTTTATTCTTCATTTTTTTTTAATCTTAATTGTGTATGTGATCATCTTTGCTGCTTGTCCAATGTATATGTCTGATTGAAGTTGTATGGACCTATCATGCCATTTATGTTTATCTGTAATTTTTAAAGTATAAAAATTTTTAAAGTAAAAATACAGCTACTTTTTCTGAAAACATGTTTCAGGTTGACTGGAAGAGACTAGACTGACTCAAAGTGAGAGAGACTCCATCGCCAACTAATGTTGTGGTGGCGATATTGCAGAGTGATGCAGAAAGGCCAGCACAAGTATAAATGCTGGCAAAGTCATCCTGCAAAAGCTACCTGAGTCAGCGTAGATTCAGTGCAGAAGTATAAATTAAGTTTAATGTTTGGACAAGTTCAAGAGGTGCAGTCACGCATTATTCAACAACACAGACTCCTGATGAGTGCTGCAACTGAGAGACAATCTCTGCAGCTGAAAAATGAAGCCAATGTAAAATTGCCAAGAACTGCAGTTCCTCTAATGGCCACTTGAGATTGCCTTTAAAAGCAGGTTGAAACAGCATACAATCCCTTAAGAGCATTAAAAAAATATGCATTAACGCCCTTAAAAAAAAAAAAAAAAAGGTTTTTTTTTTTTTTTTTTATTTTCTTTCACTTTTTTTTT
>VUQH01009111.1:6983-20145 GCA_015106775.1 Etroplus canarensis
GGTATTTTTTTTTTTTTTTTTTTTTTTTTTTTAAATAAGCGATATTTCTCAAATATTAAAGGTCTGAACAGAAGGGGTTTTTGAGTACCTTTGCCCAATTGCAACAACATAAAGTTGATAAAAAACAGACACTATTTGATCACTGTGTGCACACTCCCAGCTGCACACCTGGCCAAAACTCAGGGCAGATGAACTAACCACACGTTTGGCCGTTATTCACACAGACCATGTCCAGAATGAAGAAAACTACGCCCAGGCTTTGGACAAGTTTGGCAGTAACTTCATCAGCCGGGATAACCCTGACCTGGGAACAGCTTTTGTTAAGTTCTCTTCCCTCACCAAGGAGCTGTCTGCCCTCCTGAAGAACCTGGTGAGTCCAGCATGTCAACACGCAAAGCATCATTAAAATGAATAGCTTAGAGAGCCTGTATGGCTGGTCTTGTCAGCACAAGGATAGAAAGAGGAACCATTGCGATGCACAGCTTATTTTTCCAGTGTTCACTTTGGGTTAGAATTTGGGTTTAACATTACATTAGGTTAAAGATTAAGAGTGGAGAAGGTGTAGAGGTTATGGTCAGTCAGAAGAAGCAGGTAACACTGGAGTTCTGTGTCTGCACGGTTTCTAACTTAGTAATACATGTTTATCAAGCTCTACACTTGCATAAAATTCCCCTATACAGCCAAACCATCCTCGCGGTTGGCCAATATAGCTGACTGTGACTTTATCCACCTCAGAGCCTTGCATTTTTTTTCTTTCCAGACGCGCTCTTATCTGCCTGCCATGGATTTCCCCTGACGTTTCTGTTGAATAATGCGTCCTGTTTGAATCCTTTGTGAGTGACTGTTGTTGGAAGAAGAGCCAGACCCCTCTCTCTGTCTTTCTCTCTCTCTCATTCTCTCTCTTCCTGTGTGGCTGAGAGCAAGATTAGACTCCATAAATATACTTGGCAGCACCAGGAACAACTGCATGTATGCTTGAGTGTGCATGTGGAAACTTTCTTATACACTCACCTGTCTGGGCTGCCTGCATATTGAACTGAAATTTTCTCCCCTCTCTGCATATGACTCCTGTCTTTTCATTTTGAGTACGTTTTTCAAACTTCAGTAATGGCGCCCCAAGGGCAGCTGGTATGTGCATGTACAACAAATGAGTATTGATAAGTAGCGCTTGCCCTAGATGTCCTACATGTGTCATCAGCCTAAATTTAAAGGTTTTACTGGCAGATATGGAAGGCTTTTCTGTATCTTCTCTGAGAAGACAGTGACAGTTTCCAGGATGGTTTTTAGAGCACACCGGCAGTCAGCCAGTGAAAGATTGATTCTGACATTAGCCATATGCAACACAGGCACTTAAGAAGCACATTAGCGCCCATTAAGCGTTGTTTACTTCCTTGACCACTGCAGTGTGTTGGTGTGGACTTGGCTAACAACAGGGACTTAAATGCTTAGTAGTGTTGTGAATGACCTTGCTGATCCTTATGGTTAGAGCTGCTGAGCATAGCCGTGGCAACCCGAACTGCTACAATTGTCCAGCTTTTGCTCATTCTTTCATAGATAAACTTTCACCTGTGCTTTTTTTTTTGTCAGGAGTTTTACGATTGTGTTCGCGTATTTCTTCAGTCGGCAGCAGCAGGAATGTGATGTTGAACTGCAGTTAAGGTTAAAAAACAAAAAGCTGATATTTTTCAGACCTTTTCCTCTTAGCCCAACTTCCAAAAGGCTACACTGAAGATGTAACGATGTACTAATCAATGCTTTCATATTGAGATCAAAGCTCTGTGTAAAGTGGATGGGATGGTTTGTATTTATATATCTACGGAGTCTTTATTATCTTTCAGCTCATTGTTTTAGTCTTGCAGCCCGTGCTTTGGGTTTTATTCACACTCACTATTTTGTCTGTCTCATGATTTTTATTGATACCAGTGAGGTCAGATTCTCTATCAATTTGCTTATAGACCCCAAACTTTCAGAATTTTTTGTAGGGAAAGAAATAGATCTACCTACCTATGTTTTCAGCTGTCAGTGAACACAATGCAGAGAAGAGTAGAAAGGAAAGGCTTGGATGTAACTCTTGTGGCAAAAACTCCACTGCCATAACTCTGAAATAACTAATCCTGAATTATTGGACAGTTTGGAATCAGTTATCAGCAGGAACTGGCTCCTGACTTACATTGTAGTCAAGCCCCCAGCAAAAGTTTTATTAAACCCACTGTGTTACACGTCCAGCACCCAAAAGCAGACAGACAAGGTTAACCACTTGCTGGTGGAGCGTTTATCCGGTAAACTGCCCAATGCATAGCCAGAGTTAAAAGAGGAATTAATATTAAATGCTTTTGTACATGGGGGGACTGTGAAGGATTGATTCACTTCCCAGCTTTGATTGCTTGATGGATAAGTTGCTGCACCAGCAGTCTCAGACTTGTGGCTCTCCAATGGCTCCCTTTGGCTTTGACATAAAAACTGCAAATATATATATGGAACTGGACACTGGTTATTTTTGTAACATTTTCATTTTTGTTTATCATTACTTATTACTTATATTTACCTATATTTATGATTATTTATATTCTCTAATTTTAAAAATATGTAGCCTACACACTGAATAAAAAAAGTTTTAGTACTTTGTGGACTAAATTTTGTGACATAGACTTTGTTTATCACCTTATTGTCTTCATTTTGCTGAACCGCAAAAGCAGTGTTTAGCATTGATGTATACACATAAATTGCTAGTCCAGAGTCCCCCTATGTATGGATTCTAAAATCAAAAAAGAAAAGATCAAGGAGGAGAACAGGTTTTTTTCTTTTTCTTCTATTAGGCGGCTTCTTCTTCTTCCGGTATGAATCTGCATATTTGATTTGGCAAAGTTTTTACGCCAGATGCCCTTCCTGACGCAACCCTCACCATTTACCCGGGCTTGGGACCGGCACTAGGAGTACACTGGCTTGTGGGCCCCTGTGGCTGATTTTTTTTCTATTACGCTGTCAAAACAGGCTTCTTTTGTTTCCTTTGCACAAACATTTAAAGTGGGCTGCAGAGCTTTTATAGCTACTTTATTCTCAGTGGGCTGTGATACCTTTATTAAGGTTGTTTTGTGGCTCCATGCAGATTTTTTTTTCATCAAAAATTGTTTGAAAATGGCTCTTGTGATATGAAGTTTGCTGACCCCTGCACTAGACAGTCATGACAGATGTTTGACAGGTGCTCCCCTGTTTCTGTAGCCTGCAACAACTGCGCAAACAATGAGCTTGACCTGACTGGATGAACATCTGATATGGGCTTTCTACGCATGGATTCCTAACTGAAACTAACATGGCTTGCAAACTTTCTCATATATAATAAAAACAGTAAAGCAAAATAGGTCCATCCATACATTTTCTCAAGTGCTTATCCATTTCAGGGACCTGGGGTGGCTTGAGCCTTTCCAGCTGTCATAAGGCAAGAGATGGGGAGGGGTATATCTTGGAAAGATCACCAGTTTTTTTACACGGCTAACACGGAGAGACAGACTCATGCTCATATTCGCTCTTATGGCCAATTTATAATTACCAATTAACCTAACAAGTACGTCTTTGGACTTCATGTTCCACAGGATGCTCCTTATTTGTACTCTAGACCTCAGCTTTATGCAGATGAGCGGGTTAGTCAATCATACATAGACAATGAATGAGAAGCGTGAAGTTGACAGATCCTTTGGACACGTACCATCATACTCGTCAGGCAGCCTAAAATATGTCTAAACATTAATGTTGGTGTTGCTCTCTGTCTGCTGATTGTGTATATAGGCACCAGTTTCTAGCACACTGTCTATAACATATTTATCAGGCCACAACATTACTGTTTTGTTGGGCTGGTGTTGATGCCGATTTTTATGTATCATCTGTGATGCTACTTTGCTATGGATGCGTTATACAGTGCTGAGACTTTGTCAGACTCTCTAACTATTTTTCAGACTCTAATGGCACTGTTATTTTTTTCTACAGGGCAGTATTTACCCCAGGTATCCTTCTTTGTATTATGTTCAATATGTTAGCAGCACATACAGTATTGGAGAACATATGTATATGCCAATATTGAGGTATCTGTGGTGTATATTTATGGGATTATTTTGTGTTTACAGCTTGTTCCACATGCCCCAAGTGGCCAAAAATCCTTTTTTTATGTGGGAGACTAGTTTTTAGTAAATGTTACCCCAGAAGTAATCAGTAAATTTGGTGAGGACTATTTTCAGCTGTGGATTACAGTAAATAAACATTTGAGCTCTTGTGACTCACAATTTGATAGCAGGGCAGGTTTTTGGTCAGCTACTGTATATTTGTGGTTTAAAAAAAACTACAGCAACCATGTTCATGAGAAAGGAAGATTTCACCCAGCACTTTTATACTTTTGGACAGTTCTGTGTCATAGAGAAGCGAGCTATATCAAGCTTTAGTTACACAGGCAATTCTTGTTTTTGTGACAGTATTTTATTGTTGGTTCTTTTTGTCATTTTAGTTGGCAGTCCCTTAAATGTTTGCCTCTGACAGTATGAGATGATACACGAACTCTGTTTTCTCTTCTCATTATAACTCTGTCCATTTTCTCCTTCCTCTTTCTCCTCCTCTCTGTGTCTTCTTTCAGCTCCAGAGCCTCAGCCACAATGTGATCTTCACCCTGGACTCGCTGCTGAAGGGTGATCTGAAAGGCGTGAAAGGGGTAAGATTTACTGTAAAACCATTTCTCTTTTTCTTGCTGCCTTTTTCCCCTCTCTGCACTCTTCCAGGCCGCCTAACACTATGTCTCCAGGGGAGAGTAGATGCCCTGTCAGCGCATCTCTATCCATCTCGACTTGTGTGCCTGTGATTAAGAGATTTACAAGAGAGACGAGGGAGTTTAGAGAAGATCTCTCCTTTTTAAAACATCATACTGTAAATCTGACAGAAGTAAACACTGCTTTTGTGTTGCGCTTCAAGTGAGTAACTGGGGCATGAACTCTTGATGTTTGAAGTACAAGTAAGGGCGTGGTTACTTGTTGGGCATTAAGAACATAAATTGTGAGTGGAGTGAAGCATTTACAGGACAGGACCTCAAGTAGTGATTCAACTCTTCAAATAACTCTGTCCCTGCTGTGATCTCTTTGTAGTTTTCTGATTCTTGCTCTGCTTTGTTTCTGCAGGATATAAAGAAGCCTTTTGATAAAGCATGGAAGGATTACGAGGCCAAGTTGTAAGTGGATAACTTAAGTGTGATGTTGTATTTGAACTATCATGAATCAAATTTTGTTGATAGTTCAGTAATATTTCTTAGGCCTTTTTGGAGTATTGCAGAATTTCCAAGTCATAAGAAGGAATCTTTCCATTTAATGAATCGTTTTTCTTCTGTGTCAGTACAAAGATAGAGAAGGAGAAGCGAGAGCATGCCAAGCAACATGGGATGATCCGTACCGAGATCACCGGGGCTGAGATTGCAGAGGAGATGGAGAAAGAACGGCGTCTCTTTCAACTCCAGATGTGTGAGGTTAGTCTGTATTTACCTGAGCTGAAGACGGCAACTGGTCTATATTTGAAGGAGGCTGGTACTGTATGAACATTTATTCTGGCATATCCCAATTCAGAAACAGGAACAGTACACACCCACATTTGTTTTTATCAATGATTAACAATAAAAAAAGGACCCAAAAGCAAAATGGAAAAATTATGACCTAGAGAGTGTCACAAAAATCCAAGTCTAGGCACTTAATGTAGGGTTGAAACAGTAATAAAAGACTTTTTTTTAGTGGACTACATTAGCACATATCGACTTAGTCCTTTGATTAGTAGTGGTACAATTATTTTTGTCTTTTTAGGATTCAAGTTGAATTTTAGTGTAGTAAACGTCAGTACAATAGCATCAACAAACAATTTTCCTTTAAAAATCATATTCATTTAACTTCATTCAGTTTATATTTTTATTCTAGTTGCCCACACCCGCAGCTTGAGAACCACCGTATTATGGTGCATTTGCCCCAAATGACGAGTAAACCCCTGAATTTTTGCCCCTAGCACTCATCAAGAGAAGGAGGAGTACAACCAAGTTACAAAAACAGATTTTAAGAACTTTCCATAATGTCCTTTTTTTTTGCTATTTTTTATATAATAGCAAATCCACTCATACAGTTCAAACTGACCTCAAAGAGCATAAATGAGTTTGTCCTTCAAGAATCCCAGCTGATGGGTATTCGTGACGCAGCGTAAGTTGCTGAAATTCACATAATTTTAGCTTGTATGAATGTGAATTTGTGTCCATTTATGTACCGTGAATTTGCATCAAAACACCTCAGTGCATTAACTATGTATGCAATTGTGTTGATTGAAAATTTTGTGTTTACCACACTGTTAGCGGCAGGCTCCCTCTGTTTGACTAGAATAAGTTGTCATATTAATAGTATTATACATTCCCTTCACATGTGAAAAGTCTCCAATACATGACTGATAGGAGACAAAAACCCAGTTTTGGGGGTTACAAGCCAGTGTACTCCTAATGTTGGTCACAGGCCTGGATAAATAGGAGGGTTATATCAGGAAAGGCATCCAGTGTGTAAAAAAAAAAAAAAAAAAAATGTGTGCCAAATCACATATGAGGATTCATTCGCTGTGGGCGATCTCTTAGGAGGAAAAAAGAGAATATACCTTATTCTTCAAGTGGTCACATGATTGAAAACAAAGCCTTTCCTACATTGCCCTTCCCTTCACTCTTAATTTGTTACTGAAATACAATAGTTATACCATTGTAAGTATTGACTACTTCCAAGGTCAGCCAGCCTTTCCCAGAAAGTCATCCCAGTAATTAGTTCATACAGCCACCAATACTCATTTGTGTCAACATAGGAATACTTAACAAACCAGCTATCCACTGCACTCATGGTCTCACAGTTTGCTACTCTAACATGGGAGTAAATAAAGTACACTATGAGCAAATGAGTTGTAAACAGAAAACAGCAACTCATTGTGACTGAACATGCAAAACATCTAAGCATCTGACATCATCTTATGCTAACGCTCCCCTTGTCCACACTACCTGTTACCATTTTAGTGACTGCAATATAGAAATCCTTCTTTTTTTATTAACTGGGCTTTTATGTGAACTCCAGTGTTTCACCATTTCACAGCCATGAGCTCAGTTGGCCAGTGTTTTGAGACAAAATAAGTCAGCTAAAAGATGAGCCAAGTATCAAAATGTAGGTAAAAAGAAGACCGTTTCAAATGCTATAACTTGTTTTGATTAGCCACCTATCTCATATCGACATACACTGTGGCGGAAAAAAAATATTGTGCCACACCACTTAATCATCAAGCGTTAGACATGTCTTCTTTGAAGTGATAAATCATGCTTTTCTATCTGGCAGTCTGATGGATGGGTCTGGGTTTGGCAAATGTCAGGGAAACATTACCTACCTGACTGCATTGTACCAACTGTAAAGTTAGGTGGAGGAGGTATACATGCTGTGGGGTTGTTTTTCTGGAATTGGCGTGGACCCCTTAGTTCCAGTGAAGGGAAATCTTGATGTTTCAGCTTACCAAAACATTTTGGACAATTCTGTTTCTAGCTATGTGGGAACAGTTTGAGGAAGGCCCCTTTCTTTTCCAGCATGACTGTGTCCCAGTGTACAAAGAAAAATCCATAAAGGCATGGTTTGATGAGTTTGCTGTGGAAGAACTTGACTGGTCCACATAGAGCTCTGGTGTCAACCCCATCAACACCTTTGGGATGAACTAGAACAGTGTCTGACCTCACAGCTGCTCTTCTGGTTGAATGGACAGAAAGATTCTCACAGACAAACTCCAAAATCTTGTAGAAAGCCTTCCCAGAAGAGTGGAAGCTGTGCAGAGGGGGACCAGCTCCATGATAATGCCCTTTAGAATGGGATGTCATAAAAGCTCCTGGAGGTATAATGTGTAGGTGACCCAATACGTTTGTCCATATAGTGTATGACCTTCAAAAGTTTACTCAAAATGTCCTTTTTGAAGTTTTAGCCAGTTAATTATTAGAAAACAAATAGAGCTTCCAGGGTACCAATTCTTATTACTGTTACTCTACATCATAGAAATTCAGTTGATGCAGTTTTGCTATTGAAGCTATGATGCGTTCCATGATACTGGTGCTCAATGTTGGTTAGGAAGATGGAAGAAAAACCCCCAAAGATTTTGGCTTTATATTGCAATTTTTTGTGGGTGCAAAGTTGATTTGGTTGCAATTTTTAATAGAACTTAAGCATGTTTTTCAGCCCTGAAAAATGTGGATATCCCATTTATTTATAAAGTTGTGAGGGCTCCAAAATGCTTGAAAAAATAAGATAAATTAAAAAATGAAAAAAGTCAGTCCCACCCCTCTGTACTTTGAGGGCCTGTAACTTGGAAAGTCTTCATAGAATGAAGGTGAAATTGCTCATGGTTTTATTTCATATACTAAAGCGTTTTATGATGTGAGAGGTGAGGCCTGGAGTTGAACTGTCACCTAATGACATGTCCTTCCAGCTATATTGAGCTCCTTGACATATTAGAATTCATCACAAAACAAAATGGAAGATAATGTTTTTTTTATAGGAGGTGTAAAAGTAAACACCTATGAAAGCGTTCAAAAAAGTTAATACTTTTGAGTATTGATGGTATGGTCTGATGCTTGCATGATTTGATAAATCTGCTTTCTAATTGTAAGTCACTTTGTGATGTTTAATACCTTCACTTATACGCTGTTTTCCCAAACAAAACACAGTTCATCTGGCAACAAAGGCTGAATTTTACCTGACAAAATCCTCCATTAGCCAGTTGAGTACATGAAAGTCAGGATCCTTGAGTTTCTCCTCATTAATGTTGCATTTAAGCAGAATTTCAAGCTTGAGGATGTGTAGAGATTTCAATTGCACCAAAAGATAGAGCTGTGTCTTCAATAATTCCAGAGAAAGGTATGTATTTTCAGTCTGTTTTCCACACTGGACCTGAACTGGTTGTTACAATGATTGCATGTCAGAGGATAAGCTTTAGAAAAAAAATGCTGATGACATAAGTCAGATATTTGAGCTCTTACTAAACAATCAGACGTTTGTCTTTAAGTGCTTTCAGATGTTCCTCTGGTGCTGTGAGCTTGTTTTCTGTTAAACATGCTGTAACTCTGTTTGATTTTAGCGCACAAAGACTGAACTTAAAGAAATCTGACAGTGAGAATTAAGTGTAAAACAATTGTGAGCTCTGTATGTGCCCATGAGAATCAGAACAAACTGTTAGAGCTCACTCTGCTTTGCCAAAAACCTCTCTAGTGGTGGGTGGTGACGCCTACGCCTCGTTCACTGTTTTATCCTGGTTGGATTTTTTTTACATAATGGACCAATGGCTGGTGCACTGCTGTTGGCTGTGTGAATTATTCACTACAAAACTCACTGCAGTTCTTTTGTGCTCTGCCATACTGATCTGCCCCCTTCTCAGTGTGACTGAAGTATTTTCTTGCCCACATTTTCCACCTGTCTTCCAACTTCTTATTCTGTTACACAGCACGTACTCAGTGGCTGATCAAGTCAGATTTAGTTACCAGTGATATTTTCCAGTGGCTTCTAAAACTTAACATGAACAAGCATAAGATTATTAAGGATGCTTACTATGCTAACATGTGGTATGTTGGTGGTGTTATAGGTTTTTAGCCATAAAACCAAAGCCCTTATCTTATAATGGTTTTATCTCTTGTAGTAATAGCTTTTAATGTGCTAATACCACTTGGTAATCTGCTTGCCCACTTTGTTCGGTATTTGGAGGTGCTAGCGTAAGTTTGACCTCACAGTCGCTTCGAACCTTGCATACATTCTCTCTGGTATTAAAAAAAAATTTAAATAACTTTTATTTCAACCAAATTAGCTTCGTAAGGTTTCTGAAAGTTTATTAAGGTGTTTTTTTTTTTTTTTAAATCTTGTGTGTCTTTCAGAAGCACACACCCAGCACATAACTGCATGAACTGAGCTAATCAAGTTTTATTTTCACCTCTGAAAGTCTTACAATTAAATTCATGCTGCTCTTACACATAGACATGAGATTGTTATCAGCAGGAATCATTTGCTGTGCAGGCTGTGCTCTAAAAAGCCCTTTAGTATGCATAGTAAATGAAGTCTGTGTGCAGCAAGAACATCTTTGTAAGACAAACTAAGATAAAAATAAGCCTTGATTAGCTGAGTTCGCTTCATTATGTGGTGGCTGTGTGCATCTGAAATTGTCACACTCTAAAATTTATGATAAATTATACGGTGCACATAAGTTAAAATTTCACCTTGCGCAACCTTTGAAGCTCCATAGACTCACTGACCACTTTATTAGGTACACCCTGCTAGTACCAGAGTTATTGTAGTTTTGTATTTTCTGATTAGTTTTTTTTTCATTTTGAGGTTTTGTTTTCAATGCAGTTTAGTTTCAGTTAGTTTCCAGAGTGGGTTTGCTCATTTCAGTTTAGTTTTTATTGTTTGAAAATGTTCAGTTTTATTTGAGTTTTTATTAGCTTCTCTGTTAGTTTTAATTTTCTTAATTATTATAATATGGATGGTGTTTATCAGGGAAATTTAAGATGTTTAGATCAGAAATTATAATACAAACACACACATTGAAGGCAGATGAGTCACAATCAAGTAGACATCTTGAATCTCAATAAACAGATGCACCAAAGCCTCATCAGACAGGCTGACTGACCAAATTTAATCAAACTGACAACGACCAGAACTAATGACATTTCATGTATATTTTTATTTTATTTTAGTTAGTTTCCTAAGCCCACAATGTCATTTTAGTTAGTTTTGTTTTTTCCCGAAAGTCTAGTTTCTATTTTTATTTCAGTTAACTAAAATTATTTTTCTCATTAAGATTTAGTATTTAGTTTTAGGTAACTATAGTAACCTTGGCTAGTACAGGGTCAGACCACATTCAAAGTCGCTTAAATCATCTTTCTTCCCCATTTTGACATTCTGTTTGAACTTCAGCAGGTCGTCTATACCATGTCTAAATGTATTGAGTTGCTGCTTGAGTTGCAGGTATACCTAATGATGTGGCCATAAGTGTACATTGTTTGCACATTAAATGTTTAAAGAGCTTCATTATCATTTAATTTGGAGTTGTGTTTCTGCTCACCAAATGAATGTAAATCCAATAGTCACTCTCTTTTAATTCTGTTTTTCATCTCTTCCGACTCCACATTAAGTTCATCAGTTAGTCACAAACATTCCCTGCTGAGCAGTTGTTGGCTTTTAGAGGTTTTTTGCTGCACACTGCTCCAGCTGAAAATGCTGCTACAAAAGTGGTAAAAGTGGAGTGAACAGAAGCGGTAAAGTCATAGCTCAATGAAACTCGCTATAGAGCTTTTTAAGAAAGGAGAGAAGCCTTTCATTCAAACTACAGAGAAGCTTTTGGTTTTTTGTGATCTTCTACAGCTTCAACACTGTGACTCCTTTCATGTTGTATTTTATACACTGCTGCAGAAATGCTTGAACCAGCACTTGAAACAGATTTATCTTTGCATGATTTCAGAAGACCATCACATTATCCAATTCTGCAATCCGCCTCCAGCTGCTGCTGGATGCCAAAGACGAGTTGTAGCTCCCACATTACATTAGCACCGGCTTCCTCTTTCATTGGCTTCCTCAGTCCCAGATTTGATTTTAAATTTCTTATTGTCTTCAGGGCATTGCATGTTTGTCCTTGAAGGTGAAGAATGATATTGATTTGCTTTGTCCTCAAAGCCCTACAGGATACCTCTTAGCAGGAACTCCAACCAGCTTTGGTTTTGGTGTTTTTGGCCACTTTTTTCTAAAATAGCCTCACTGTAAATGGTAGTTTGATGACTTTTTGGGTTCAAGAATATATGTTCCTACAAAAAATAGAGCACAAGTGGACTATATGAACAGTTCCAAGCCATATACATTTCGAACAAACAGTGAATTTTGAAAATTGTATGTCCCACCAGCTGCTGATCGGGTCATATTTATTTGCAGAGATGTCAAACATGGTCATGAAAGTTTAACTCTTTTCTTTAACATTTAACATTCAGGGAGTTTTCATAATTTATACCATATTTACTGTCTCTTAATAGAACTGGCTATATTGGCATTAATCTTTTAATTATGGTCATTGAAAAATAAACTGGTTTGTTAGACCTTTGCCTTTTACTCAAATCTAGCTATCATCATGGAATTTGTTTAGTTCGACGTGTTTTATAAGTTATTTATATTCCGAGGCATGTTGTATGTGTATAAGATGCTCTACAAAAAAAATTGAACTAGAATAATCATAATTATCAGAAATTCCTTAAATCAGCAGTCACAAAGGCTGGAAATACTGGTGCTGCTGTTGTTGTGTGCAGGCCAGTTGCTGCAGTCAGTGGTACAATCTGTTCATCCCACTTAACCTCATTTCTCTCTGTTGCGTGCACTCTCGTGCTCTCACACTCGCTCGCTCTCTCGCCGTTACTCAATCACCAGATTACAGGATGCTCTCACTCTCACACCCTTTTCATCCTACGCTGCCAGTGAAGGAGTGCGGAAAGGCAGAGCTCAGCAGGCCGCATTATATTCTGCCCAGACATGGCAGCAGTGTGAACGTCGCTGCTCATTCACACAAAAGAGTCCAAACGAGCACATGCGGCAGCTCACTTCCAAAACACTGAACCTACACAAGCCTCACACAAAATGTGGATAATCTTCCGTCCAACAGGCACTGTCAGACAGACAAAGGGGGGCAGCACATGCGTGTGTACACACACATATGCCTGCATTCACATGCACTCATGCGTATGCTAACACACACATGCATACACACACAATACAAGGAGCAAATTGAAACTGTATGTTGGCACCAGAAGCTTCAAAGAGGTATTGTGTAATAGATTAAATTTTCCTGTGGAGCTGAAAGTGGTCTTTAGCTGTGACTTTTTGTAAATCTCTGTGGATTGGCATACTGAAGGATTAGTTTCAGATTAAGATTCTCTTTTATTTGTTTGTTTGGTGGGAGCGTCGTCTGAAGACATGCTGCTCTGAATCCAGACATCCAGACTGCGCATGCAGCCTTCAAAGCACTTCCTCTGAACGCTGTTCTTTTTTTTTTTTTTTTTTTTTTTTTTTTTTTTTTTTCTTTTTTTAAATTTTTTTTTTTCTCTTTTTAATTTTTTTTTTTTTTTGAGAGAAGG
>VUQH01009114.1:7143-18558 GCA_015106775.1 Etroplus canarensis
ACACACACACACACACACAGACACACCATTCCAGGTGCCTTCCATCTCCAGACTCTATCTGCGAGTCCCAGATGAGCATTGCTCTCACCTACAAGGAAGATAACAAACCTCACACTCCTCTGCTCGCTGTTTCGTTTTCCACTTCAGATTTGATTTCTTCAAAACTCGCAGTGAGGGGGGGGAAACAAATTACCTGCCTTTTCTTATTGTCTGCTGCATTTTCATGAGAGAATTCTTTGTTGTTTTTTTAGTCATGGTTGTTGTTGTGTTTGGGTCCTTGCCACTGTCACCATAGATATTAAGAGAGAAGCTTCACTCTGCAGTTTAAACAGTAGTTGGGAGACAAAGCAGAGACGGAGACTGCATCAGGGATGCTGCCCAAACACAGTCCTCTCTCTGTGTTTTGACATTTAACAAAGTGGCGCTTTGAGCTCGCACTAAACTGCATTACTAGCTAACAATAGGTAGGTTGTCTTGGCTGCGCAGCCTGTCCGTCTTGGCTGGACCTGATCTTCATGTGACCAGCGTCCAGGTTTGAGAGTTTGAGCTGGAGTTTTTTTTTTTTTTTTTCTGCCTGAGTGAAGCGTCATTCCATTCCAGGTGGACGCCCAGCCCGTCCCCATGCTGCCCCGCTGCTCAACCCTGACCTGTTTCCAGCATAAACAGCAGATCCTCACCTCTAACCCCTCTGGCTTTACCTGATAATCTGTCTCTGTGGAGCCCCCCCCCCAAATAAAAACACACACACATGCACACACTTTTTTTCTTCATTTCTCCCTCAGTCTCCAGAAACCAGGTTTTTGCATCACCCTAGCTGTGACCTCTGACCTCAGAGCAGTTGGCGTTTCAAATCCAGCGTCAGATTGAGGAGCATCTGTGACCTCCCTCTGCGTCTCTCCTTTAGTCTTCAAGTCAGATGTCAGTAACATTTTAAGTGAGTCGGGTTTGTAGCTGAAGACATTTTCAGCAGCAGAAGCAGTGCAGTTGTGTGGGTGAACTGTGGAAAGTGTTAACTGCCTTTTACTTTTTATTGATTAAATATACTGTCTGCGTGCAATTAACCATTTTTAAATGGTCAGTGGAGTAGTTCTTGTAGTGGATATAGAAAGTGAACACACCCCTGTTAAAATACCAGGTTTTTCTGATGTAAAAAAATTAAAGCATAGTAAATCATTTTAAAACTTTTTCCACCTTTAATGTGATTTATAACCTGTACAATTCAAATGGGGGAAAAAATAGAAGAAAAAAAAACAAATGTTAGGGGGAAAAATGTGCAATAATCTGGTTTCACAAGCGTGCACACCCTAAAACTAATACTTTGTTGAAGCACCTTTTGCTTTAATTCCAGCATTGGATCTTGTTGGGTACACAGCTGCCATCAAGTAAAGTGACTCTGATTAACCCCACTTAAAGTTCAGTTGCCCTCGTAGGATTTTCCTGACAGTTACTCAGTGTCATCATACACCAAACGCCATGGTTTGGGGGCAGCAATGGCTCAGTGCGTTGGAGGATTGATTTGGTAGCCGGAGAATTGCTGAGGGAGCCGGCTCAAGACCCGCCTGGACCCGGACCCAGTGGCCATCCAAAACCCTCCGGCCCAAGACCCAAAGACCCTGCCCTGGACCCATGTGCGGAGGTGGACCAGAGGCCAGAAAAACGTCACCCCCTGAGCTTTGCCGAGGTGCCCCTGAGCAAGGCACCAAACCCCCACGTTGCTCCCTGGCGCCTGAGATTGGCAGCCTTGTATGCTGACCTCCCTTACTGCATGTTGCGTGTGTATGTGTGTGTGCATTTCAACCTGTATGAGTGTAGGCAATTATAATTTCCCCCTGGAGATCAATAAAGTGTGGTTTGTTTGTTTATGGTTCATAGAGAGCTGGCAAAGCATCAAACGATCTTAATGTTCAAAGGTATCAGTCAGGAGAAGTATACAAAAAATTTTCAGGATTCAGCATTACATATGCCATGGAACACAGTGAGGACAGTCATCAAGAAGTGGAGAAAATATGGAACCAGAGAGACGTCACTGAGAACTGGAGGTCCCTAAAAAATTAAAAACAAAAACAGGTCAGGGAGACTGCCAAGAGGCTAACAGCATCACTCAAGGAGCTGCAGGAATTTCTGGCAAGTGCTGGTTGTGTAGAACATCTGACAACAATCTCCCGTATTCTCCATATGTCTGGACTCGGGGTTAGGGACACAAGATGCCTTTTCTTACAAAGAATAATATCCAGACCTGGCTAAGTTTTACAACAAATACATCAGCTCTCCCAAAAGCATGTGGGGAAATATGTTCTGGTCTTATGAAACCAAGAGAGAACTTTTTGGCCACAATTCTCCAAGGTATGTTTAGTGCAGAAACAACACTGCGTGTCACCAGAACACCACCGTACCCACAGTGAAGCACGGTGGTGGCAGCATCATGCTTTGGGCTTGTTTTTCTTCAGCTAGAACTGGGGATTTAGTCAAGGTGAGGGACCTTATAAACAATTAAAAATACTAGCCCAAAACCTTCAGATGTCTGTTAGGAAGCTGAAGCTAAAGAGGAATTTTACCTTTCAGCACCACAATGACTGCAAGCATGCATCCAAATCAACAAAAGAATGGCTTCACCAAAAGAAAATTAAAGTTTTGGAATGACCCAGAGTCCAGACCTAAAATCCAGTTGAGAAACTGTGGGGTAACCTGAAGACAGATGGAGCGCTTTTGCAAGGAAGTGAGCAAAATATTGCTGAGTCGTGATCTGCCATGCTGATAGACTCCTAGCCAGAAAGACTGAACGCTATAATTAAAGCAACAAGTGTTTCAACAAAGCATTAGTTTTAGGGTGTGCACACTTACGCAACCAGCTTCATGTAATTTTTAAAAATATTTTTCGTTTGAACTGTACTTGTTATTGCTCACATTAAAGATGGAGAAAAGTTTTGAAATGATTTATGATGGTCTTAGTTCTTTACATCAGAAAAACCTGTTCTTTTAAGAGCGGGGTTTTCACTTTCTGTATCCACTGTGTAGAGCTTTCTGCTCTGAGCACTCAAAGCGCTGGTTACCACAAGCCTCATTCAAACATTCACACACATTGATAAAGTGCTTTATTTTAGGCCTTTAGGCACTTTTAATCACCCTGCACAAACAGTTTGTGAAGTGAAAACTTCTTTGTAAATACTTTGACTTTCATTTGATAAGCACGGCACTCTAATCTGAGTTTTATTGAGGTCATCCTGGTTTGCATTGAGAGCCTGAAGATAATGCATCTTCTGCAACTTTAATGGAGGCAAATGTGATGGACCGGACGTGATGTTAGTAAGGACACGCCTATATCTCCGTAGATCTTTAAAGTCATGTTGTGTTGAGGTAATTGCCTTGGCAAGGGTATATAACACAACCGTAAAGCTTTCAAGGTAGCCAGAAGAGTTTTAAGGTAATGCATTAGTGCTATGCAGAGACCCAGATCTGCCTATTGTAGCTGTGTACTGTCAGCAGGGGTCAGTGTCAGAAGTAAGTGGAACAGCCAGTAAAGTGGGCTACTGTTTACGTTGGTGCTGTCATCATTCAGCCTACACATGGCGTTATCGCTTGTTTTTAAGCTCATCTGGCCGAAGGACCGATGAACTTGCACGAGGGCGAGGCAAGACATGAGTCAGAAGAATCGCTACTCCTCCTAGAGCAGGGGTGTCAAACAAACAGCCCAGGGGCCACAACTGGCCCTCTCAAGGGTCCAATCTGGCCCACTTTGGAAAACGTGAAAATTGCAAATGATGAGGCCATAAATTTTGAACTTTTAAATTGTCAGTTTTACAGCCTTTTTACTGACAGGCATCTTCAGACTGTATAAACAGCACTGCTCTCAGCAGACCTCACATACTT
Source organism: Etroplus canarensis (assembly GCA_015106775.1). Taxonomy (NCBI): domain Eukaryota; kingdom Metazoa; phylum Chordata; class Actinopteri; order Cichliformes; family Cichlidae; genus Etroplus; species Etroplus canarensis. The sequence goes on from VUQH01009114.1 coordinate 11,011, forward strand.
TCTCATAAACCCACAAACCAATATCATGTCACTGTGAAGAAAGAATGCACTTTCTTTCTTTCCTGCTGTAAATGTAAGATTTACACGTTAATAACAATTTTCATTTAGTTATAATATTAATCTATCTATTTTGTATTATTATTCTGATTTTATTGTTGTGTTGTTGTCTTTTTTCTTTTTGTTGTGATTTATTTCTCATACTGCTGCGCTCACTTTGTGTTGCTGTGGAAACACCTGAAATTTCCCCACTGTGGCGCTGTTAAAGGAATGTCTTATCTCTGATTACCTATAGCCTGTCATACAGAAAAGTAAGTCAGAGGTAAACCATTAAATGGTAGAAATTTAGGATTTTTTATTGTTAGTATGCCTTTAAATAATAGCGTTTCTGTTTTTTTCACTTTTTAATGCAGTGTGTCTGTTTTTGTGGCTAGCACACAGACACACAAAACAGCAGATTTTGTGCAAATGATCATAAACAAAGTCCAGTTATGGAGCTTCTAGTGCTTTCTCTGTAATTTTAAATATTAATTTCTTAAAGTTTAAGTCCATAGAGCTGTGCTCACAGAGTTCTTTAAATTATTACAGTGGTATTTCTTTATAAAGTGTAAAAACTGGTCCTAATTGTTGATATTGAACTTATTTTAGGACTTAAATGTGTAGTTAAAAGCCTTTAAACTGAAAGAAGATAAAGCAATTTGGAGTGACTTTTAGAGGCTAATAGACAAATTCAAATTCAATTTTATTGATAAAGCACCAATTCACAACAAAAGTTGCCTCAAGGTGCTTCATACTGTAAGGTAAAGATCCTACAGTGTTTGAGAGAAAACCCCAACAATCTGAGGATCCCCAGTGAGCAAGCACTTGGCGACTGTGGGAAGGAAGAACTCCCTTTTAACAGGAAGAGACCTCCAACAGAACCAGGCTCAGGGAGGGGCAGCCATCTGCCTTGACCAGTTGGGAGTGAGGGGAGAGAGAAGAGAGAAAGGAGAGGAAATAGAGAGACAGACTATGGGAGAGAGAAAAAAACATTTAATGACATGCAGCAAATAAATGCATGGGGAGTGAAAAGAGGTGGGTGGAGAAGAAATGCCCAGCACATCATAAGAAGCCGCCCAGCAGCCTAAACCTATTGCAGCATAACTAAGCCCTAACTATAAGCTTTATCAAAAAGGAAAGTTTGAAGCCTGATCTTAAAAGTAGAGAGGGTGTCTGTCTCCTGAATACAAACTGGGATCTGGTTCCACAGGAGAGGGGCCTGATAGCTGAAGGCTCTGCCTCCCACTCTACTTTTAAAAAGTTTAGGAACCACAAGTAGGTCTGCACTCTGAAAGAGAAGTGCTCTATTGGGAAAATATGGTATAGAATGGTATATGTAGGGAGGTTGTCAGATGAGAGGTACAACAGTGAGTTTATACACCCATCTATAAACCAGGGTGGAAGCTCCGTCATGGTCTCCTCTTTAGCCAGTGGTGTTGGAGATCTTGTCAAAACTGATGGAATTATGAACACAGAAAGTACTCTTCAATTTTGATCCATCATGCAATACCATGTGGAACGCTTCTGATTCATTTTTCAGCATGACAGTGATCCCAAACACACTGTCATTGTCAAGTAAAAGCCTCCCTGGATAGAAAACCACAAAATAGAACACTATCAGTCCATGGATTGGCCTCCACTGAGCCCAGACCTCAACATTACTGAGGCAGTGTGGGATCATCTCGATGAAGAAGGGAATGAAAGACAGCCAACATCCAAAGGAGAGCTTGGAATGTCCTTCAAGAAGCCTGGAGAATTATTCCTGATGACTGCTTCAAGAAATAACAAGACAGCTTGGCTAAGAGAGTTCAGGCTGTGTTAAAGAATCAAGGTGGTCATGCTAAATATTGACTTTCAAGCAGATTAGAATTGTACAAACTCTGTTTTTGCCTCATGGACTGCATTTCCACTTATGTTTGCTTGTTTCAGTAAATCCCTGCACCCATTCCTCACTTTCCAAGCAAAATCTGAAGAACCGAGGGGTGGCTCAAGAGTTTTGCACAGCACCGCATGTCCGTGTGCGCTGTTTCACCTGCAATACCTCAACTCCAAAAGGGCATTTTTACACTTGCGCATTATTTTTCGTTCTTTCATGTAGAACCGCAGCATGAGTCAGGCCCTTAGCCCACAGCGTTTCCGGACATGTTTAAAAGTAATTAGATCATGTACAATTTGCCAAGTATCGATTCGTTTAACGTATAGACTTGTAATGCGCAAGGAAGAAACGCTGGAAGGGTTGTAAAAGCTGGAAAGAGGCGGGAGGCTGCTGGCTTTCGGTCGTTGCCTGGATAACACCGGCTTCATTTACATTCAGCCGTTAAGTTGACAGCTGTGCAATTGCTTACACGGCTTTCATGACCACTGGCAAAACGCAGCACGACAACAGAGAGCCTCACATTCACACAAAATCTTTCGCCCTTCCACAGTCAGAGGCCAGTGTGAAGTAAACCGCTGTGCACTTACACTGTAAACAGACTGAGAGCGACGTGCCACAGAGAGTTAAGATAATGACATCTAAGCCGGGGTCATTATATTCAGGAAGTTGTAACATACTACATCTGCCCCTGGTCACATCATCAGCCTCGCTTCGCTCTCCGTTACTGACATCTGTTATTAATGCTGAGCAAGCATATGGGAAACTTTGATGAAACTGAAAGATTTGGATTCACTCAAAATAAAACCGCCAGCATCCCTAATTGGCTTTTAAGATGGTTAAATCCCCTGACAGAAATCACACTGACGTATCGGAAAAAACCTCCGCCGTGCCACGGCTGCCTGCGAGCGGAGTCCAAGTTTGCGTGCTTTGCTTGGATGCACTTCGTATCCATTCTGCTGCAATCTGATTGTGCAACCGTATTTGTCATCAGGGGCTCTCGTGCCCGGAGCCAACGACAACACCGAGCTATCGTGTTGCGTACATGGCAATCGGACGGAAAATGCTAAAAACCAGTTCTGGCAATCACAGTCGATTCCGCTGATACTGGCCTTGTTGACTGTGGTCGCTAAGTGACAATCTCTCATCACGATCAGCATTTTTCAAAAGAGGTAAATGGAAGCTCTGTGTAGGTGTGTGTGTGTTAGAGTTCAAGGGTTGACCATAGTGTAGAGCTAAACAACACGGATACAGTCTCCAGGCAATGAGACAGGTCAAGCTGTGGCCCCGTAGAGTCCGGCCTTTTGAAATAACAGCCTCAAATGCAGTAAATATTGACTTTGCTAAGCCAGTGTTTACCTTTGAGGCTTCATGGTGAAACTACAAGGCAATTCATTTTCAATTTGAGCCAATTTCACTAGTTTTTACAAATGGAGTGTGACTTTGTAAAACTCAGTGAATTTGACTGTGTGTGTGTGTGAATAAATCCCTCCAGACAAAGGTTTAATTGCAGTGTGCCGGGATTGTTTTGGACACATGAAGACTACAATCTGCATGGTCATGACATTAAGTGCAGGGAGAGATACAGCACTGTGCAAAAGTCTTGAACAGCCCCTCGTTCCTTCGGATGTTTCTAGGAAAATGGGTAATAGGTGCAACAGTTTACTGAAATATGTACAAACAAAAATGGAAATACAGCACATAGGCAAAAACAGAGTTCGCACACTTCTAAAGAGCTTGAAAGCCAATATTTGATATGACCACCTTGATTCTTCAACACCGCCTGAACCCTCTCAGCCAGGCTCTCTTGTCATTTCTTTAAGTTGTCTTCAGGAACAGTTCTCCAGGCTTCTTGAAGGACATTCCAGAGCTCTTCTTTGAACTCTGGCTGCCTTTTGTTCTGTTCTCTGTCAAGATGTCCCCACACTGCTTCAGTAATATTGAGGTCTGAGCTCAGGGGAGGCCAATCCATGACTGATAGTCTTCCACTGTGTTTTTTTCTTCCTATGCAGGAAAGCTTGTACTGCAGTGGCAATGTGTTTGGGATCATTGACATGCTGAAAAATGAAGCTTCTGCCAATCAAATGCTTTCCAAATGAATTAGCATGGTGGATCAGTATCTGATGGTACTTTTCTTGCATAATTCCATCAATTTTGAGACGATCCCCAACACCACTGGCTGAAATTCAGTCTCCACCGTGTTTTACAGATGTAGATGTAGATGTTGTACCTCTCTCCTGACCTCCTACATACATACTGTCGACAATTTGAACCAAAAATGTGAAATTTGGATTCATCAGTCCATCAAGCCTGTTGCTGCTGCTTTTCAGTCTAGTTCTTGAGTAATTTGGCATAGCTCAGCTTTTTCTCCCTGTTCCCTTCCCATTAAGAAGGGCTTCTTGATAGCCACCCATCCACTGGGACCATTTCCCATGAGGCTTTGGTGAATAGTAGCTGGATCACCTGAAGGGGCAGATGCATCTTTCAGGTCCTGTGTCAGGTCTTTGCTGTAGATCTGCTGTAGACAGTTACATAGTCCTGACACACTGCACACCACACCAAGATATGTCAAGTTTTCAGCAAACGGTTCTTTTGGAATAACCTTGCTGCAAAAATATTATTTTATCCCTGATATCTGTTACCTTTGGCATTTTTCATAGATTGAACTACAGAAATGGTAACAAAATATGTGTTTTTGCAACAGGCTGCTAATTACAAAGTGCCTAAAGATACAATTTAAAATTGGTTCTTTGCCAATTTCTCTGTCTAAACACAACACTGGTTCATCCCTTGCGTTAGGTGCTTTTTTATGCTTAAACGATTCATAGGTCAGTCTTAAGTGGCTCAACAAACAAAAAACATTTCTTTGAAACTGGTCGGGTCCAAGGAGTGGACTGAAAAAGAGTGAAAAAAAGAGCCAATGTCCAAAGAAACACTTTGAAAGACCTGGGGAACTCCTGCTGTAAACCACTTTAAAACGCATGAAGGTCTGACGCCCTGGCTGCAACTCATAACGAAACGAGGGGAGGCTCGAGACTTTTGCACAGCACCGTAGCTTCCATTGTGCTCCTCTCAGAGCGAACCCACACTTTACAGTTTCCAATGCCTGAGCCGTAGTCCTAAATGACAACACCGGATCATTAGACCTCTAGTTTTTTCAGCTTTAAAGGTGGAGCAACAATCATGTCATAATCTCAACATGAAGAGATTTAAGCACATCGCTCAGTGATGGCCTTCGTCTTCTTTTGGTGTCCCTCTTTTCAGAAAGCAAACATGGTTTAACACACACACAGATTGCTGTATTTGCCTACAATAGAGAAAATGTTCTCGATATTTAATTTAAAGGGAGGCGCCACAATGAAGGAAAAAGACAAAGAGAGAAAACATACAGTGAATGATGGCTTGTTAGTCACCTGTCAGCTTGAACAAATACATACCTGGGCAGGTGATGTGGAGTTTCAGGACAAAAACAACACTTCAGAGGTCTGACTCATGACATGCCTGATGGTTATTTCCATCAGCGCATTGTGAGAGAGAGAGAGAGACGACCTTGTTACTGCCGGACAACTTGAAAAATGACCTCTTGCCGTCACCATCTGCGTTTTGCTGATATGTTTCAGCTTAAGACACCAGAAGAGCTACACGCTACAGGCTTATAAATCATATAAGGCTCGTCAAGCTTCAAGTCTGTGAGCTTAAGGCTGTCATAATTATTTTGGCCCGATCACACCCTTACCTTGGCAGCGCTCCAGGTTTCAAGCTGCGCACATGTCATGGAGCCACAGCGGTTAGGACGAATCAGCGTCTGCAAGTGTGTTTTTGGTGTGACGACAGTTGTGTGAAAAACAACGGCCGACCTGCTGATGGGGTAAAAGTCAATGCTGTCATTTGTATCAGAGAAAAGAATGAGATCAAAGGCTTCTCCTTGATGACGTTCCCCACCCCACCACCCCTTTTCCCCAGACTGGCTGGGGAAAACTCCTCTCCAATGCTCCATTTACCTGTCAGTTCTTTTTAAAGTGCCTTCCCTTTTACAAATAACTAGAAAGACTTCCTAGAAAGCTCTATGTAACAAAACACGTAGTGTGTCAAGCTGCTAAAACCCAGCACTCTTAAAAATGTAAGCAAGTTCATCCCGTTCAGGATGCTAAATGTATGGGACAGGTTTGGAAACGCAGCTCATACTCGGACAGCAAACACAAACCTCTGATTAACACATACAGCACTCGGTTAATCTGACCATACAATATATAGACTAAAGTATCAGCTCACGCCTCTTAATAATAGAATTCATGTGCCACAGGTGTACAAAACCAGGCACCTAGCCAGGCAGTCTGCCTTCTAAAGGGCTCACTGAAATCCAGCATGGTACTGTAATAGGATGCAACAAGTCAGTTGGTGAAATTTCTTCCCTCCTAGATATTCCACCGTCAGCTGTAAGTTGATTTACTGCAAAGTGAAAGCGTTTAGGAACCACAGCAATTCAGCCACCGAGTGTCAGACCACGTAAAGTTACAGAGCGGGGTCACTGAGTGTGTTAAAGTCGCCAACGCTCTGCTGACTCAGTAACTGCAGCGTTTCAAACCTCTCCCGGCATTAACGTCGGCACAAATACTGTGAGCTGGGAGCTTCATTGCACGCAAGCCAAACATCACCAAGTGTCAGCTGAAGTGATGTAAAGCCCACTCGGGGCGGCTGTGGCTCAGGAGGTAGAGCGGCTTGTGGTTCAGCACAAAGTTTGGCGGTTCGGTGCCTGACTTCTCCAGTCTACCCAATGCATCCATCAGAATGTGAATGTGTGCATGATGGTTAAATGTACTTAAGACATTGAATAAAGCGTCGTATGAAAGTGTGTGTGAATGGGTGAATGAGGCTTGTAGAAAACGGCGCTTTGAGTGCTCAGTTAGAGTAGAAAAGTGCTATATAAGTACCAGTCTATTTACTCTCACTGGACTCTGGAGCAATGGAAATGTGTTCAGTGGTGTGACAAATCATGCTTCTCTATCTGGCAGTCTGATGGAGGAGTCTGGGTTCGGTGAATGCCAGGAGAACGTTACCAGCCTGGCTGCACTGTGCCAACAGTAAAGTGTGGTGAAGGAGGGATAGGCTGCGGGCTTGTTTTTCCTGGGGTTGGCCTGGGCTGCTTAGTTCCAATGAAGGGAAATTTTGTGGGAACAATTTGGGGAAGGCCCTTTTCTGTTCCAGCATGACTGTACTCAAAGCAAGCTCCATAAAGGCATGGTTGGATGAGTTTGGTGTGGAAGAACTTGACTGGCCCCCACACAGAGAAGTGGAAGCCATTATAGGTCCACAAGGAGGGATAAACTCCATATCAATGTCTCTGGGTTTAGAATGGGATCTCATAAAGGCTCCTGTAGGTGTAAAGTCCTATGTGTAGGTGGCCCAATACCTTTGTCCATATCGCGTATGTGTCTCCTGCCATGTATACAAGAAACATGTAATAAATGAACAGAGTAAAAGGCATGCTGCTTCAGGGTTCGGCTGAGCAGAAAGATTAAAATATTTTGGGATGAGGTCTAAGTGACACATGGAGAAGAAATTCCACCAAACCCAAAGCTATTCCCTTTGATTTGTATCCAGAAGGACACAAATGTGATAAGAATGTTCAAACATCAATG